>JACGTP010000250.1:0-53628 GCA_023678845.1 Mischocyttarus mexicanus | reverse complement strand
GTGTGTGTGTGTGTGTGTGTGTGTGTGTGTGTGTGTGTGTGTGTGTGCGTGTGTGTATGTAGTAACGTAGGCCCTCCGACAGTCGATCACGTTGCTGTCACAGGAAAGGGATCAAGGTCGCCTTCGAGGATTTATATGTTTCATTTCTCCTTCATATTTTATATTCCTTTCCCTTCATTTTTCCTTATCCCGGGGCTTTTTCTTTATCATTTTTTCTTTTTCCTTTCACTATTCTCTATATTTAGGAATTAATTTTATTATTGCTAAAGTACTGTTCCCTTCTCCATTTTTTTCCTTCCTTTTCGTTCCTTTTCATTCTTTTTTACGGTTTTCTTCCTGTCAGAAGATTCACATTTTTAAGGATAATCTTATCTGTTAGACATCACAAGCCGACACCGAGTAACGTTCTATTCTAACTTTCTATGTTATATTTCGTACTACGTCTTGCGACGTGCTCTCTTTCCTTTGATCATTTGTCATTGAGAGAGGGGGTAAAAAAGGAGATAAAGAAAGGGAGAGAGAGAAAGAGAGATAGAAGGAGAGTAAGAGAGAGCATTACTTGATTTCATAGATCGCTACGTCGTTCCAAGTAAGTGCACCAAACGAATGCATTTCGACGAGTATACGAAGATATAAGTTTGACCTCTTGAATTGTATCCATACATACGTACATCCGTGTATGTAAGGTTGGAAAAATATACGGATGACTTTTGAAATCTACTACTATAACTTTTTTAATACTTTTAGAAAACAGCTTTATATTTTTCTTTTTTTTTTTTTCTTTAAGAAGAGGAAGGAAGCTTATTTCCCCCCTCTTTATATTACTATTACAAAAACAGAAATTCATTACAAAATACAAATTTTACTTTTGTCATTTTCGAGAAACATGTTACGTCTCATTTTTTTTTTTCTTAAACATTTTTCAACATTTGCAAAAGTTACTCCTATATTTATTCACGAAAGATTTAAAAACGAATCAAGAGAAAACGTACGAATATGTTAAAGTCATTTCCTATCGTTCCTACCCAACCAGTCACGATTTTGTAATATTTTCGAAATAACGACCCCTACCCTCGTAATATTTCTTTCGACATCTCTTATACATACATGCATACATATACATATATGTATATATATACATATATACATACATATATGCATACATACATAAATAGGTATACGTACGTGAAAGGAGGTCTCACGAATTCACGCACGTCACGATCTTATAATCTAGAAACAAAGTGTCTCCTCCCCTTCCTCTTCCTCCTCCTTTACCTCGGCATCTAACAAAACTCAGTAGCGTTGTGGAGAGATTTTTGATGCAGGAGATTTAGCATGGCGCCACGGCATTGGTACTCGTACGTTGACTTCTTTGATATTCCAAGTGGATTGGTAATGTCGATCAAAAAAAGTAAGATGAGAGAGAGAGAGAGAAAGAGAGGAAGAGAGTAAGAGAGAGAAGTTTGATAGACAATCGCGAACGACGTTTCGATGTTATGGGCAAGTCTGTCGAAGGAAGAAAAGAGAAGGGTAGTATGGTGCATACAATACTCGTGTCTTCGATATTGAAGAGGGATCACGGAAGAGAAAGAAAGAGAGAGAGGGGAGGAGAGGGGGTAGAAAGCAAGGATAAGAAAGTCGTCGGGCAAGTAAGGGATGTGCATCGAAAATCGATTCGAAACGAGGTAGAATGTTTTCTCTTTTTTTTTTTGACCCCTCCTTCCCAGGAAAAAAAGAAGAGAGGATATTATTGCGGTTGTTTCCTTCTTTTCTCATGTGAACTGCTGTAAGTTGGAAAAAGAAAAGAAAAAAGAAAAAGGAAAATAAACAGAGAACACAGGTGAAGTCTAAGGACGTGCCACATAGACATCGTTCGATAAGAAAACCTATCCTAATCGCGTAGATCGGAACAAACGGAAGTCACTGTTAGGTGGATCGTTAAATATTCGATTTTATTGACGAGAATGTCGCTTATCGTAGTAGTACAACGTTTTATCTTGTCTTATAGTATGAAACAGAAGAAAGAGATAGAAGAAAGAAAGAAAGTAAGAAGGAAAGAAAGAATGAAAGAAAAAAGGAAAGAAAGGGTGAACTCTGTAACTTCGTGAAACGTACAACGAACGATAAAGTTCCTAACGATGAAAAAGAAAGAAAGAAAGAGAAAGAGAGAAAGAGAGAGAGAGAGAGAGAGAGAGAGAAAAAAAGAGAAGGAGAGATACTTTTTATGTGAAATCGTATTCGAGAATGTACTGTGAGAAAAAGAGAAAGAGATAGAAGAAAGAAGTATAGTGAAGAAGAAACCGATACCCTGAGACTCGTTCCAAGATAATGCGACTTCTCTTACACGCAAAGTCGAGACCAAGCTCTACGCTGAGCGATATTTCCTTGGACAGCATAAAAGGGGATCCTCGTATTTTACGCGAACGTCTTTTGTTTCAGTTGAACAAGTATAATAGCGATAACCGGTGTGATATTTGTTCTATATTTTATATTTAATATTATATTTATTATTATTATTATATTTTAAACTAAACAACTTCTTCGACAAATTTCCAAATCAATTTAAAAATTGGATCGTTGAATCTATTTTATTTATTCAACGTTTAGAGTTAAAAATAATATTATTTTTATTTATTTGACATTAACATATTCGCATTATCGTTGTATTAACAAATATTATTAAATATTTCATTTAACCCCGCCGAGATATTCCAACGTAGTAAATTTGTTTTCGTTGCACTGTGTTGACGAACGGGAAAGGTGGTTTTTATTTAAAAAAAATAAAAAATAAAAAGACAGGAAAAATAAAAATCAACTCTTGCGGTCGCCGTCGTGACACGAGTGTACTAGTTTTAGTAGGAAAACTTTCGAATTACGGATAATAAAGGTTCGGTAAAAAAAAAAAAAAGGATGAGTGGTAAGAGGAGTGAAAAGGGGCTAGGGGAATGGGGGTGGATGGTTGGTGAGGCGTTTCGCGATCAAACGTCCAACGTTGCGATTCGCGTAGCGATGATAAAACTTTTACAAGGCAATAATCTTTGGGGAATAAAAACCGGGGGCAAGTTTTGTCCCTGTCTGCTGGTTTACGACGAGCACGCGGCTCTAAGTACATTATGTAATATTTCACGAAACGCTTTTACATCGTGCCATCTTTTTCATACGCCATAGGCAACTACTACTATCCTTTTCTCTCTCTCTCTCTCTCTCTCTGTCTTTCCTTTTTATCCGTATCTCTTCCTATCTCTCTGTTTGATCATTTGTCACGTCTCGAGTTCACTCTCCGTTTACTTTGTAAGTCGGGACACTTTGCCTGACTATTACGCAAATGCAATTCTCAAAGATTCGAATCTGAAAACTACCGTACAACTTTTCATTTCATGCATAATAAATAAATACACATACTTTTTTTCTCTTTTTCGTTTTTCTTTTTTCGTAGACTTTTCTTTTATTCAATAAAATAAAATGAAAAAAAGAAATAAAAGAAGTATTCCAACGTAATCTAAAACGAATAATCGAACGAACACGGAAGTTATTAAATGAGTTCTGAAATCTTGAATGTGAAAGGTAAAGAAAAAAGAAATTTATTACAAGTTTTTCATAGAATCGTTTTAAACGAATTAAACTCGTTTGTTCAGTAAATCACCTCGATTTGTATATTTGTAAAATACAAAGATTTCTAATATTGTTATAACAGTCTTTTGTACATTCCGAATCCCCATTTGATAAATATTACATAACAGGTTACATTATCAAATAAAATATTAAAACCGATAGAGAAAAATGTATCCTACGCGTTTTCTCTACGGTATTGGTTATTGTCCCTAGGGTAACATTTTTATGAAAAATAAATCACTTGTAGATATTTTATATTTAGAAAAATCATATGTATAAATAATATAAATACAACCGATTACAAGCTTAAACAAATATCCAAGGGATATGTTTAAATGTGTGTAAAATTAATATCAATATTTCAATATTTAACAATGAAATTATGTTAATGACAAACGTTTGATCGATGCATATCTCTTAGTAATAATTAATCGTAATTTTAATGAAAATATTGATATCATTCAATCCGTTGAACTTGACATTTAACTTCAATGCAACAAGAAACACGATCAAACATAGCTATAGAAGCTATGAAGCGAGTTAACGTATGCGAAATGCCTTGTTATTGTTAGCATTAACGTTCTCATTATGCGAAGTACGCTAGACCGCATTCAGGAAGCTAATAACGTCAGTTCTCATGGGAGAGAGACGGCACTTGCCATTTGCGCTACTAAGGTGAACATAATATCCGCCATAAGTTAAAATTTCATTAATACACATTCTCCTATAATTTAAAACTTATCATTTCTTTCATTTTTTTCTTCTACCTTTATCACTTTTTATTTGTTCTCTCTCTCTCTCTCTCTCTTTATCTGCTTATAAATACGCCACTCTATCAGCTATGCAATATCTCCTTCAATTTTTAAATGCATCCGGAATATTTAAAGATAGGATTTCTGTTTTATATTATGAAACATCGTTTATAAAAGATATAAGATATCTAACGTATACACGTTTTGAATAACTTTTACCGTTATGCATTTAATGAAAAATCTTTTTATTTTTTATAATACAGTCAAAATGTTTTTTCACTAAATAATATAGTTTTAATATAAATATTATATATTTTTGTCTTTGCCAAATTTTCCCATTATCGATATATTCAATATATATATGAATTTTAATATTAAACAATTTTTTCTTTTAAAAGTAATTCTACTTATAAATACGGAATACTGCAAAATAGTAATAATAAATTGATAAATTATTCAAAGTATATACATACACGATAAGTTATTTAGTGTAATACAAAATATCAGGTGGAAAGTAGTGTCGTTATTTATTTTTCTTTGACACGACTTAGAAATAGATTCTGATTAGATGATAAATTATAATCGAATATTGATCTAATCAAAAACGACATTAATTTCTGGTCCACTTAATAGATAGTAGGTAGTACCTGAACATAGTAATTAAAAATTTTATCGTAAAATTTCACATTACAAAATCATGTATAAAAAAAGTGTCATGAAAATCGGCAAATTTTGTTTCTATGAAATAAAGAAAAAGAAAAAAAACAACAGAATCGAAATAAAAGTAGTCATATAACAAAAAAAAAAAAGGAAAAGAGGAAGCGTGGATTGTGGGAGGAGGAAAAGGGGAAAAAAATGGTGGGAGAAGTTGATCGATACCATCGAGATTAATCCGATTTCCGCAGTGAATGTCCGATTATTTCCAATAATCTGCAGTACGCGTGTAACAAAGCATGTCTTTCAAGCGCACGGGATTAGCACACATAGTTGTTAATGAAGGATTCGTGTGTAGACTAACCTGCAAGCTGAAGCTTCCCTTTCTCTTCTTTCATCCTTAACCATCGAAATTTAAGGACTTATCCGTAGGGTGAAATAATAATACTATGAACAGGACGCATGTGCACGGATTACGTTTCGCCTAGGACCCAATAATTTTCTTCTAAATACTCGGCTTAAAGACAATGTCATACTGGAGACTATATATTTGTTAATTAATCCTAGATAAGGCTTCATATCTTCTCTCCCGGAAACTATTTAATCATAGGCAAACTCACAAAAATTTATTACGAATTTCTTGTCCCTTAGTGTTAAAGTTACACAAAATATTTACATAATGTAATTTAAATATATAAAATATAAAATATAATTTGTCCAAAATAATATAATTGAATGTTTGAAATAAATCTTATTATTTAAGCTATTTAAATATTTTATTATTAATTTATGTATTTATTTTTAAAGTTTTGCAACATAAATTGTATTATCTTGCGGTAAAAAGCCACGACCAATTCACGAATACCACGAAGATGCGTTATGGCATAGTATTGCATTTGATTTCTAGCTCCCAGGCAAAATTCATCCGAAGTTCAAAGTGTTTGACTTTCGATACATGTATACAACGATGATGCATGCTTACACCACCGTATATAAATTCCTGCGTAAGCTTGCTGAAAGCATAGTGGTTTTCTTCTCTCTTTCTCTCTCTCTCTCTCTCTCTTTCTGTCTCTTTCTTTCTCTTTACTATGTGTTCTATAGTACTGCACAATGTAACTAAACAGTTCAATAACCATAAAATGTGACCGTTCGAGATTGCACTATCTCTCAAACTATCCCAGTTTTAAATGAAAATTATTTCAATCGATATGCCCCCGTGTTATCGAAATTAGTTATAGTATAATGGCTTTTCCTAGAAACTTGAGTTTATTGAATGAAATATGAAATATGCTTATCCCGAGTAAGCTATCGTTTATTATTTTGCTAATTATCTTTGTTCGTAAACACAATCCCCGAAAACAATTATGCTTAAAGTTAAATTTAATATCCTGCATAATAGCATCAGTATTTTATAAGTTTGCATATATATTCGGTTGATTTATTTCATTAAAATTCATTGTCGTCGATTAATATAAAGAAAATTTGGTGAAACAATAATGTTGAATTAATAAATTTTATTATAAATAAAAGAAAAATAGAAAAGTATAGGAACCGTCGTTGTAGTTTCAATTACGCGAGTATCCAAAAATCGTCTATTAGATTTTTTGCGAAAGCTAAGAGGAGGAGTATTTCGTTTAATCAATTCGTCGAAAGGTAGTTGACAGTTTTTGCAGTAAATTTATGACGATACTTTAAAGGATCGATCTTGGTTCCATTCTACGTAGAATCGAACATAGCCGAGAAGATACATCGAAGAAAATAGAGAAATAGAAATGGACATATAGTTCATAGTTCATACATACACAGAGACAATAGATGCATACAGGTACATATATACACACACATACAAATCTAATATACATCTTTATACTAGATATACTAGATATATAGTGTATATATATATATATATATATATACAGAAGAGAACGCGCGATTCACTTCGTACTGAGTTGGACTTAGCAGTTTTGATGTTCGAAACTCGATAAGTAGAACAAAGATTATGGCAGTAGAATTCGCGCGAGACGTTTCGGCTTCGATCGAAAGTTTACGTATTTTCGCTCCCAGTGAAAAGCTTCATCGGTGAAACTCTCCCGTTATTCGATGTGGAAAGATGAAATAGAAAAAGGGTAAGAGAAAGTAAGTAAGAAAGAAAGAAAGAAAGAAAGAAAGAAGAAGGAAAAAGAATTTGATTACGTCTTTCGTACTTCAAAGTTTACTGCTCGTAACGCGAAACGTAAGAAAGTAGCCGAAAGATCGCCGTCTGTAAAAATTTCAACACCGAGATTTCCATCGTCTGCTCGAGAGAAGGAAAAAAAATAAAAAAAAGGAAAAAGGGTGAAAGATGAAGAGAAGAAAGAAGAGATCAAGAAGAAGGAGAAGGAGAAGAGGCAAATAAAAGGAAAAAAAGGATATAAATAAAAAAGAAGAAGATTTTACGTGGATGGAAAATCGGTATTTTTTACACGAATTTTTCTTCCCATGTTTCTTTTTTTTTTTTTACGTCATCTCTCTCATTCCTTTCTCTTTACTCAGCATCTTAGAATCGATATCGTTTAAAAATTTTTTTCTTTTCTTTTTCTTTTTCTTTTTTTCTTTTATTATATTTGCAGACATTGTATAAAAACTATTTCGTCAAAAAGTTCTTCTAGTTTTTTTCATCGCTCTCGAAGTAATCTTGTTCCCGACGAAACGAACGAATTTAGTGAATTTTGCCAAGATTTATACTAACTTTCCGCTTCTCAATGACTTTTTCAAGGATTATGGGGGTGCATTCCGAATAAGAAAATAAGAGGAAGTGGACTCGTTAAGAGAGTATATAAAAATGAAAGAGTGGACAGAAAATAAAAGAGCAAAGGAGAGAGAGAGAGATATAAGCTTATGATATTTATTCGAGTTGCTTGTAAAGATACCAGCCAAGCTAAAACTACGTATAGGAAGATACGAGTGTATAAAAAACTAACTTCGCGTTGAAGATTATGGTTAATATAAAACGTGAATCATAACTCTATAAGTAAGTTGACAAGAAATTAATATGAAAATAAAGAAGAATAAATAGAAAGTTATTATTCGATAAACAGTGGAGAAAACGATAAAGTAAAATGACTTTTAATTAAGTTAAAACAAAAGAAAAAATTAGTAGAAAATAATTGAAACGAGAAATGATATTACCTAACTTACAAATGGAATGAAAAATCTAATTGGAAGAAAAATAAATTGTATTACACGTACCCAGAGGGTGGTTTTGCTTTTTAAGTATAAAATGAAAACATAAAAAAAGACAAAGAGAACACATAGTATCTCATAAAAATCCATTATACTCTACACCGTAAAAAGAAAAGATTAATTAAGAATAAATATGAATGTTACTTATCGTAAGATTTAATCATTAATTATTATTATTATTATTATATCAAATAATTTAAAGAAAATAAAAAGAACATTTTGGAAAGAAAAATACAAAATTGTGTTTAAATTTTTCAAACAAGAGAGAGATAGATAGAGAGAGAGAGAAAGAAGGAGATAAGGTTTTCCGATATATTATCGATCGATAGTCGTCATATAAGCCACGTCGTATACACCGAATAATGGGAAGTATAGGACGTTATGGTACTTCCGTTTCGGAAGTATCTCGCGCATTAAATCTGACTCCTGAGAATAGAATTCCCTTGTACACACATAAACACGCACACGCACACACGATGACTCGATTATTATCATATATTTACATCGTCGGGTGTATCATTAATGCTAGCTGAACAGGTCACAGAGCAACCACCAAGTTGTAGTCTCTATAATGAATACGATATATATATATATATGTAATATATCAGCATAGTTCGTACGTAATTCAACGAATAACACAAATTATCCCTACCCTTTTTTCCTAACCCAAACATTATCTAACCACCCTGATTATCCCGTAAACTCTTGCGTTATTTATATCCCCTTTCATTTTGTTCAAATCTTTTTAATATTAACAACAATATTTGAATATTTGACATTTTAATTAGCCCTTTCTTTTATACATATTCTTCGAAAATTAATAATTACAAGCATCAAATATTTCCTTTGTGTAGTTTGGTAACGCTATTAAAGAAAATAAATAATAACCCGAGTACGTGCATAAACGCGCTTTTGCGTTTGAGTATGTCAAGTGCAAGTTACGAATAAATTTTCAACTTGCGTAATACACATATACACACACACACACACACACACATACACGCCATTGGATCACGTACAGGCGCTCTCGACGATAATTCCCCACTTTGAACGATGATTTAAAGTACCTACTAGTTAACCATCTAAAGATTACTTTATTATATATTATTTGCAGCTTGTTTTATTTTTGTTTTGCTTTTTTCTAATCAGATCATAAGTACCTTTCATTTATTTTTTTAACCAATTAGCATCGTTCGAAAAAGTTGAAAATTGACCATTAATTATCAAAGAGCAGATATGCAGGTTTTCTTTTTCTCTGCTGAATAGAACAAAACGCTAGGTCACGTATATCTGCGTTTTTGATGATAATGGATCAAATAAATTTCGCTGCATATATGCATTTACGTTAAAAATGGGTTAAGAACCAAGAACAGAAGTAAATTAACGCGATTCGATGTTAAATTTTAGATGTGCAACAAACTGGGTGCATATACGTACACGTTTGGAAATTAGATACACTAGATAATGGATAAAGTATTTATAAAGTATTTAAATGTACCTTTAGTATTGTTCGCAAAGAATTAAATACGTGTCTCTGCATGCTCGGGTGTGACACCCCTTTTACTTAATTTACACAAATTACGTAAATACATTTGCATCGAAATATCTACGAAGCGACAGAAAATATTCGCTAATCCCGTCGTCATTGCCTTTGCAAGCTGAAACAGCTGTTGTTATGTAGAATATGCATGTACATACATACACACACATACACACACTAACACAAATATTTATATACTTTACGAAAGCGTATTGTGAGAAACTAAACGACGCCTGTTTGAAAATTCGACCTGTACAAGCAGGTCGAGAAGGCATCGTGTCTCGTTCCTGGATCGTTTCAGGATACAAGCTTTTACTATCTTTGCTTTACATGTTCATGTAATCTTTTTCTCTCTCTTTCTTTTTTGCTTAAAGTTACCCAGTTTGTACCGAACGAGATTCAAGATTGAGAACGTTCATTTTCATAAAATACCTTTATCACATGATTCTCTTCTCATCATATATACAATTGTTAATCCCCCTTGAAAATGATTTTTGTTACTAAAACAAAATCATAGATTATTTAATAATTAGCTTTCTAATTATTTCTGCTATAAGATTTCAAATAATTATTATCTTTCTCAAGGTAAAGGCAAAGGTATGAAAATACGAAGTGGAAGACAAAGGGAAATAAAGAAAAATATATTTTTCAAATAAGAAATTGTAAAATTTAATACGAAATTTTTATTTCCTGACTGGTAAAATTGTTCAAAAAAAAAAACAAAAAAATAAAAAAGAAAAAATATCTAAAGAAAGTCAATAAAAAGAAATATTAAAATGACAAGCTTTCGTTCATCCTTTTCATTTTAATCCTAGATTAACGTTTCTCCTGTTTGCTTGATGGATGTTAATATTTAATCATAACGCTCTGCGGTGGTCTAAAGCAAATAGTAGCTTATAAAAATACGTAAAACGTAACAAATTTTTATTGATAATTATTTAAAATCTTTTTTTAGAGAATATAAATACGCTGAAAGAATATTAATAAAATAAAAATAATAAATTTGTCATAGGATAATCGATATTTTATAACTACGAAGAAGAAACTTTATACAACGATTTATGATTTTGAAATGTTTGTCCATAAAAAAAAAGTAAGTTACTTTTTAATCATCATAAACTATATAATATTATTTGAAGTTAGTTTTCTTTTAAAACAATTTCAAAGTTTTTATACCACTGTTAAAAAATTTCTCTAACGTTTAACATTAAAGAAACGAAAATACCCGTACGTACTTTCTCGTGAATGACAATTCCCGCGATACACGCACATTAAACTACAGAGTGGCAATTGAATTTTGCATTATTTAACAATTAGCATTATATAGGAGAGGAGAAATTGTTGAAATTTAATTAAGCAACGTTAATGATTACTTCATCAGTACATCATATACATATATACCTGTATGGCTCCAAAATTAGAATATTGATTCGTGGTTAATAAAGTTGAAAAAGATCGAGTACGTTTCAATGACAGTTTCAGAGTTCCTCATTATTGTTCGGATTAGAGGGAACAGATTTATCTGAATGAGAGAAAGAGTACCGAATGATCGATGGTACCTCGACATCTGCTGCACAGAATTATTTAATTACCGACTTTACTCTTTCTCCATTGCTAACACACTTGCAAGCCACGATCGGAGATAACTTCGTCAGTGAACAGCTGTTCTGGTTGTTGAAAACTCACTATCAATGATAAGTACATTACCTTCTCTACGATAATTTTCTTGTTATACAAATAACTTTCTCTCTGTTTTTCCTTCACTTAATCCATCACTATCAAAGATTTCGTTTTTAACGAGAGACTAATAATTAATGAGATCTATGAGCTAAAAAAACAAAACAAATACATACAGTATATTTTTCAAATATTTCCAGCAAAATATTGCAAATAATATCGACACTAAGGTCAACGAATAATAATATTAATAATAATAATAATAATAATATCTATTAAACAAAGTGCAATTAAATGCATTTCTCTACCCCATTGCCAGCTCTTTCGAACATTTTAACTTTACGACAATTATTATATAGAAAATAGTGAAAAGGTACAAAGAGGCAAAGATAAAAGAGAAATAAAAGATGAATGTGTCAAAGGTGGCCGAAATTAACATTTAAGTTCCTCTTCGCTTACGATGATTGAGATCTTCAAGTGGAACTAGAACTTCGTTGATTTCAATGGCAGATAAATACTCTGGCGTAAATTAGCAAGTTTCTGGAAGGAGGAAAGCTTGGAGGTCTTGTGAGTTGAGTGGAAGAGGAAAAGGAGGAGGAAGAGGAAGAAGAAGAGGAGGAAAAGGAAGAGGAAGAGGAAGGGGGGGAGGAAACTTAAAGGATCGTGGCCGTAGACTAAATTGAGCGATTCACGAATGCGGGAAACTAATGTCCCGTCATTGTGACAACGTAAATTAGATTCCTGATTTATGCGGAAATGTGCGAGCTTAACAATTCGTTGATACTAGAATATCGTTAAGGATGAAGAAATAAAGCAAAGAGAAGCAAAGAAGGGAAATAATAAAGAGTGAGAAAAGATCGAAGAAGAAGAAGAAGAAGAAAATTGAATTCTTATCTTTGTTCCATTGAAAAGCCGAAAAACGCTCGCGTCTTGAGGAAGTGTAATCATTTTAAAATGTCGGATAAAATATTATCGCGGCAAATCGTACATTAATTTGACACGAGAGTAATCGTGAATCATTAATGAAAAGCAGAGAATATATTAACCTTGGATAGATTTAAATTAGAAAATAATAGTGTGAGAGCGATTGACTAGAAAAAAAATAAAAAAAAAAAAAAAGAGAGAAAGCAAAAGGGATTCATTCAAATTAAGCTTCCAAATGTCGACCTTTTTTTTCTCTTCTTTTTTTTTTCATTCGATATCTCGTGTTGATCGACCATTACCATTTCGTTTTTTCTTTTATTCACGATTTTTCTAACGACGCGTAAATTTGAATGGGTTAGTATAGCAGAAGCAAAAGCAGAAGCAGAAGCAGAAGCAGCAGCAGCAACAACATCAGCACCTTTCGTTCAACTTCTTGAATTATTTCTTCAAACAAAAGCGTTTAAGACTTCAAAGCGTATCGATGGATGTTGTTGGTTGATGGTGAGTTCTCGTTCGAGCTTACAGAGAAAATCCGAGAGTAAGCAAAGGACCCAAGACAATTTATTTTTGACGCTCCGTTACATCGGTCCTCTTTACCTTCCTTATTTTCCTTTTCCTCCGCTCTTTCTTCTTTCAACCCTATTGTTTTCCCCCTTTTTAAAAATATTTTCTACCTTTTTTTCTTCATTCTCCTTACATTTCTTCTTTTTTCTTTTCATTTTAGAATGCTTCAACGAAAAATTCCAAGCGTTTTTAACTTTTTTTTTGTTTTCTTTAAAGACGATAAAATCCTATCGAAATACCTTCCGCGTCATACGTAAACGTTATAAAAACCCACCTCACCCTCCCTTGTCTATCTATTCATTCTATCGTGAAATAATAAGAAAAACATTAAATAAAACAAAAGAAAAAAATATAAAATAAAGAACGAGATAGTCTTTTACTGGAGATTAGTATAGTAAAGATGATATAATTCTCTACGTACATTAATAACCCACGTAGTGTCGATTGGTACGACAAAAGATATCCGAGAATCGTCTACTAATCATCGATCGAGTATGATAATTTCACCGATAACAACGCATAGCTTCGGCCTTTATATGTGGGAGTTCACAAATTTCACAATTGATTTGTGGCTAAATGCGGTCGCGTATCGTATGAGAAAGGGATAGGTATATATTAAGGTCGATGCTGGTTAGATGAGTAGAGAGAGACAGAGAATTACGAGAAGGGCAGGAAAATAGAGGAGAGGGAGGAAGGGGAATAGAGAGAGAGAGAGAGAGAGAGAGAGAGAGAGAGAGAGAGAGAAAGCAGGAGAGAAACCAATTAAGCCGTCAGTGCGTTAACGCGTGTCATTTGGTCCCATATTGTAACCAAGTGTGACCAATCGTGACGATGAGACTTAATTGCACGAACAATGTTATATACAAGGCCAATAACGATTTCTCATCTCTCGCGTGTGTACCGGCATCTCTGTGATTTCCGCGATTAACGTTATTCGACAATTTCGACAATTTCAACGATAACGCCATTCGATTCGACACGCTATTATGCCCTCCCGAACTCATAGTTTCTATCAATGTGTAAACATTATGAACACAAACACTATGTTTCCTTTTTCTTACTCTCTCTCTCTCTCTCTTTCTCTTTCTCTCGACATTACCTATTTTAATTAAATTATAATTTAATTAACAATTATGCCCACGTATCGTTAAATAATATTTTCTTCATTATATTCTCATCCATTTCTTTATAATAATATTGTAATAATATTAATACCTAAGAGATAATGTCATTTAATTCTCGAATTTTCATATTATTAATTATTTAACAGCAATGAGAGTAATGTCCTCTTTCTTTTTAATCTAAATAACGAGAAAATAATACTGTATAATGTAATGAGAAATATTTTAGGATTAAATTAATAATAATTGTATATTTTGTAAAAGGATTTATTCAAAATAATGATCAACATCCCCTGCTTTTAATAATTTTAAGGATGATAAAAATATTATAACTTCAAATTTATTAATTTTTTTCTAATAAACGTAGTATAACAACATTATCTAAGGATTATCACAAATAAATTTCACAATGATGGGTGCAGAATTGTGTATTTTACCAAAGACACTCTTCCAATATTTTTCTTATCAAGAGAATGCTTTATTTTTTTTTTACTGCCTTCCTCTTCCATTTTTTTTTCTTTCCTCACAGTATCATTTTCCTCGCTCTTACATATATTTCAAGAAGCGTTCAATCTCTATCCATTTCTGACCTAGGATCACTTTACAAAGAAAAACCATCCTGGACTGTTTGTTTGTTTTGTACTTGAACGGGACTAGTGTCGTTGACGGTCGTTCAATTCGAAACGTTCCCTTGGGCTCTTATCGTTTATCATACATACACACACGTAAACACTATAGACGCATACAATACTATAAACCCTTACAACAATGAAAATAAAAAGAGCTATCAGTTCTCAAAATATATCAGAGATCGGTGATTTTTATTGATTTTGATCTGATTTTTCTTTGATATAAAATGTAGATGTGGATGATGGATTATATTTATATATGAGAATATTTTAAATTATTATATTTGTAAATAATGGTTTTTTTTTCTTTTCTCTAAAAATCTACGCTATCTTTTGTGTATCATTTTGAATAATGAATATGATCTTTCATTTAAGAAAAGGTTCCCTACTCTTGCAATATATTGTAATCATTTATCTTTCTTCCTTATATCAATAATAAAAATTTGTTATATTGTGACATAACAAATGTCATGTAATAATTAATGAATTTTTATACAAACGCGATAATCATCTCGGCAAGATGTTTCCTATCGACAGATGGATTCACGGTATATAACGTGAAAATACTTTATTTATGTTAGAGATATATATATGTATGTGCCGATGAGATATCGGTGTTAAGTACCTTATAGCATGTTCCTGAGATTAATGATGTGAGGGAGGGATAATTATATATAATATATTTGTTTCATTAATGAAATCATAAATCTTCAGACGTGTACACGCTCAAGAAAACTAAAAGGGTTATAGAAAACGATGAGATGATGATAGACAGGTAAAAAAAAGAAAAATTATAATTACAATTTCAGATGGTTATAACAAATATTCGTAAATATAATAATATTATGAGAAATATTATTTGCAATCAAATATTATGAAAGGAAGAAGCGTAAATAATTGCTTGTAAATTGATCGATCGAAATAAAATTGAAACAAAATCGCGTGATCAATCCATCAAATCGAAAATTTTACAAACTTAATCAAACTCTATCCCCGATGAAAATATTAAATGTAAACGTTTTATTCATTTATTTACATTGTTTGATGTTCCTTCGTTCTATTTTCGTTGTATTACCATTCAATGCTATCTCATTTCAATTATATCTCAAAAATACACACTCCTCGATTGTTTTTTACATTAAAATACGAAGAAACATTTTACCTCTTTCTCTCTCTCTCTCTCTCTCTCTCTCTCTCTCTCTCTTAAGCAAATGTAATATTCAGTCAAAATCTTTAAGTGAAAGTGATATTTTACATCGTGTTTTATTGACTAATTAATTCATTCTACGAAAGCAAATGCTTCTAACTATTTACATTTAGAATAATTTAACCCCGCGATCTGATGTTAGAATAAAATTACAAGTTTGAGTTTGTTTGCGTATAACCAAAAAGTCGAACTTTAACATATTTCTGATAAGATTTAAGTAACATAAAAAGAACATTAAGGAAATATAAAAAAGAACGATATTCGTAATACCTAACACACAAATGATCTGACAAAATCCATCGGATATATTCCTTATTGCTATCCAATTTTCTTCCTTGATTATAAAATCGATCAAATCTGAGATAAATCCTACTTATTATTTAAAACATTAAATTCCTCTTTTATACGTCCACGCTATAACGCTCACGTTTTAAAGCAATTTGCCGTGAATCCTAAATCCGAGTGTAATACACTGTCGATACTTTGCTCTCTAAACGTTATTTGTCCCATGGGAGATAGAAACTGAGATAAAAGGAAGGAAAGAAATAAAGAAAGAAAGAAAGAATGAGATAGTGCAATAAAAAAAAAACACACACACATACACATAAAAAGAAGAGAGAAAAGATGTGAGAGGAGCTTGAAGCAATCGGATTATAAAACGCGATAATGGAAGAAGCAAGCTTCATATAATGGGTGCGAGCAACGAGCGTGACAATTAAAAAGGCACACAAAAAAACATCGAAGAACAACAGAAAAGAGAGAAAGACGGACAGACAAACAGGCAGACAGAGAGAGAGAGAGAGAGAGAGAGAGAGAGAGAGGGAGAGAGGAATTTAACTTGCAGTATACATAGAATCGCAAAATACCAGAAACGCACGCGAGAACACCGATAGATGCGTGTTCGCGTTATCACGTTAAAAAAAAAAAAGAAAAAAAAAAAGAAGTTTTTTCCTTCGACTAGTTCCTCTACCAATTAGTGCTAATGACTCCATACCGTCTTTCTCTCTCTCTCTTTCACTATCTCGCTATTTTTCCTCCGTTACAAAGGTACACATGCGAATTTTACATCTTTGACAATGATAAAATGTGAAACATTATTTGAAATGGGTACGAGAGTAACATAATTAATGATGTAATTTTTCGAAATTTTACATTATTACACATTCCATTATATATATTAAAAATATTGTCATTTTGAAATCTGAATAAAATTCAAAATTTATTCCATCTGTTTGAAACTCTAATTGCTTTTGCAGATTCTTCTTTTTGTTTCAATACAAATAAAACAATATACGATTATTAAAATATTAACATATTCTAGTATAATATTCTATTCATTATATTGCAAAATTCTAATAACTTTTTAATCATCGAAGCGACGTTTCTTTATCCTCTCGTTCTAATACTCATCACCCAATCTCGTATATCATATAATTTTTATTTTCTAATTATAACCCAACATACAATTATATAACATTTATTCTAAATAATTAAACGAAGAAATAAAATACAATAACATTTAAAAAGTTATCGTATCTCATTAATTCGTCATAATTATTCGATTATTCTAAAAAAATTCGTATAATTTATTTATCTCTCTCTCTCTTTCTCTCTCTTTTCCTGTATAAAAAACATAAAAGTATACGATAGATTTCAATGAGAATGCAAAAAGAAAGATAGGAAAGAAAGAAGGAAGGAAGAAAGAAAGGAAACGAGATTGAAAAAAAAGAAAGAAAAATACAAAAAATGCTAACAATAAGAGGGTAGGTGGAGAGGTAGAGGTGAGGTCCGGGGGGGGGGGGCTGGAAACGAATGCAAAACGTATATCGCTCGACGTCACGGAATAATCAACGAATTAGCATTAATTAGTGCGAGCGATCGTCGAAGAGGTTCGTAGATCGGATGAGGAGGTGAAAAAATGAAGAACATGGTAGGAAGAGGAAACGAGAGAGGGAAAGAGAGAGGAGAGAAAAGAGAAGAGAACACGCGAAGCTGCATTACTTTTCGTTTCGTGATCGTGCTCGTTATTAGCTTCGTTATCATCGATATTGGCTCGCTAATTCCGATGGCCCTTGTAACGGCGTTAACGGCTTAACGGTTAATATATGTGCTTACGTTTGACTCTCCAACATCGAATCGAACTATCGAACCCTACCCTACCCTACCCCACTCTACACCCATTCCTCACCAAACTTCTCCTACCTATCGTTTCTAAACGTTTCCCATTCTCTACGGATGCGTGCTATAATCGGTATATTCGTTCACTGTTTTATATTTATTATGTAACGGTATATACTTACATATATTTTTAGTATACTTATAATATAATTATTGTGTTTGTAGTTATAATTAACGGATATATATCATTAACACATATTTCTCCTCATGACGAAAATTCATTTCGCAAACAATCACCAATAGCCTAATAATTTATTCTAAATAAATTAAATTCTAATTTTTATACAAAACAGGAATATATGTTAAAGTGAGATTTAGTGTTTTTTTTGTTTAGCTATTGTAAATAAATAAAAATATAATATAAATTAAGTTATTTGATTTATATGCATTGCATATGTTAATATGTTTAAGAATATGCATATATGGGAAATTATTTTTCAAATTTATAATTGAAGAAAAAATTGATTATATTAACTTTCAAAGATAAATATTTATGTAACAGTATATATTATATTTAATATACTTATAATATAAATATATATTGGTATTTATAGATATAGTATAAATTAAGTTATTTGATGATTTGTGGTGAGTTTAATTTATTAAGGTATTGTATTGCATAGATTATTATGTTTAAGAATATATGAACAGGAAATTATATATTTCAAATTTATAATGAAATAAAAATGAATTATATCAATACTTTTCGAAGATAAAAATATTATTATTTTGAATAATATTATTATAATATTTTAATATTTTTATATTTATTTCGTTTATATTTTTCAACTCGTATGAAAAAAAGGAATTCTGTTCTAAATAAAAAAATAAAAACAATACTAGAATACAAATTATTATAATAATAATTATTATTATTATTTCCAGACTGTACACTCGTTTCTTGTTAATGACGAAAGGAGACACCTTTTCTCGGGAAAATCTTAGTTTTCTACACGCGCAGACGATACTTTCATCTTCACGATGACGTTTTGATTACACCTTCATTGTTCTCTAAGCTGATGCTGGATTCGCATCATATTTTTTTCATTTTCTTCAGAATTTTTCAATATCAGCATCTGGTATTGCCCAGACACGCGTGTACGAGACCACACCCGTCGTCGCTGTCGTTGTCGTTGTCGTTGTCCTCTTCCTCTTCCTCGTATTCAGATTTTCTACATGTATTTACATAGGTTATACAATGTTGCCTATGTATATTTGTATATTCTATGTATGTATATAAATATGTATGTATTCCCGATATATATATATTCTTCTATTTTCTGGATTTTATCATCTCGTCGATAGTTTCAAGTTACTATTTTTATTTTCCAATTCTTTCATGCTCTAAAAAATCATTATATCAATTCTACTACTTATCCTAACATTCTTAATTAAAAATCTCTAATAAAAATCATTCGAATCGTTCAATCAACATTTCGTGTTGTGTATCAAAGATCTAAAAAAAAAAAAAAATAAAAGGAAAAAGAAACAAAATGAAATTTATCCTCTAGAATTCTTTTATTTTTATTTTTTTCCTTTTTTTTTATATATCACTTTATTTAATAAATTTATTAAACAAGCAGTTTTTCCCTTCCTCGTATTCGTATTTTCTATTTGATACAAACATTAAATTAATCTCGTTAGACTTTTGTAATATATAAAATAAAATGCATGAACGAGCGTAGCTCTAATATATACGTTTGTTGGAATTCTCGGAGATGTATATTTCTTTCATTTCTTTTCAATAGCGAACCCAAGAAAGATCTTCCCCCGTTTTTCAACGAGAAGAAGAGTATCGTGCAAATATCACCGTATATTTTCCATCTATCTATCTATCTCTTTCTTTCTTTCGTTGAATTGTAAACCAAAGCTGGGAGTAGAAAATGATGTAGAAAAAAACTGATTATCAATCACGAATTTTAGAATTGTCACTTAAATTGCAACTAACAACAATAGGTAAAAGAAAATATTCAAACAAATATCGTGGCAATGTTTAATTAAAAATCACTAACTACGTTTTTAGTTAACTAAAATAACTAATAAACCTTACATCGCTTAAAATTCTATAAACAATTTATAAAAAGTAGTCACTGATCCATATAAAACATTAACGAAAGCATTAACAAAAATCATGTTTATCCCAATCCTGGATTTTTCCCATTAAACATTTATTTGACGAATAAAATATAACTCAGATTAGTATAAATATTAGTTAATGACTTTTGATTGAACATAGACGATTCACATTAATTGGAGATACATCGTATATTAAAAAAAATATTCATCATAAAAAGAAATCAAAAATCACTGGTTATTAAAATATTATAATGATCGTCAAGTTAAGTTCGGAAGTTCGAATAAAAATGATCATAGAATAATATATATATGAAAAATAATAATAATAATACGATTTGGATTGTTTTGTTTCACGGCTATCTCGTCGAGTTACGTAACGTGATAACACGTTGCGTGACTGACCGGATCCGTTTTGACGTTGCGTATTATCCTTGAACGTCGGCGCCTGTACACTGTTTCGAAAACTCATGCTGCTTAATTAACATTTTCATCGAGCACGTGTCCACCTACATATGTAGTAGATATGTATATACGTGCATATAACATATGTATATATGTATATACACGTCGAGTAGCTAGAATAGAAGCAGCATCAGCATCAGCATCAGCATTAGTGGCAGCAGTAACGTTTCCCTGGCACAAACCTCCGAAAGCATATCGATTAGGTTTCAGGACACACACACAAACACATACACACACATATACACACTCATACATAGACGAAAATGTTCTCGAGCCAATGACGTCCCGTACGATGGACATTGCGGTTAATGTCGTCCTCTCATGTAAGAACGAAAGCTGAATCTAGAGAACGCCAATGAGAATTTTCCTTCCATGGGTTCTTCCTTTTTTTGTTTCTTCTTTCTTCTATAATGCAAGAATTCCTTTTTCTCTTCTACGTAACTTGGTCATTCTGGTAAACTTCTATTAACAGATATCACGGTTCCTACGAGTTACTTATACGTAAAAGAAAATATGAAGAAAAATTCATTCCGCTACTACATACATGTTTCGATAAAACCCCCTGTCGTTATTGCCAATTTCAAATTCGTTGAGATAGTATTTGGAAATTTTGTAAACTAAAAAGAAAAATAATAATTATAATAATATATAATTCAATTATGTTCGAGTGTAAGAATGTCATACAACTTTTTTATATATATGTTTAAATATGTATTTTATCATACAATAAAATAATCTTCGATGAATTAAAAATAATAACCGATAAAAAAAATCTCACAGTTAAATATAACACAATATATATATACGTATATATCTTATTAAATTTCGATATGTCAGTGTGGTACTTAATAATAACAAGGAAAGGTTTATTCCTATTATAATAGAAGAGGAAAAGCATTTCTTCGATTGAATTTTCTCGTTCTCCGTATCCTCTCTATTTTAGCATAATCGATAAGAATCTTCTTAGTATTGTTCTTTTTCCCTTATTTTTGTTTCTTTTTTCATTCTTCCTTCTTTTCTACTTTCTTTCTATCTATCTATCTATCTTTGTATCTTTCTTGAAAGCTTTACAAGTATTCCAGGAAGTAGTTCTCCTTTAAGGATTTTCCGTTGTCGTTGGTTAACACCGATGTAGATTCAACCGTCGGCCTCCTGCATTAAGATATCCACGACTCTATGGAGTTAGAGAAATGGGTACGGATTTACTTCAGGAACGTAGGGTCTAACCGTTGTCTCGTATCCACAAGATGCTTTACAAATGAATACAGGACAAAAAACGCATTACGGACTAATCCGACTCGTATTTATATCTGCTCTCAGCTCGTTGCGATGATAATATATTTTTAAAGAGGAACTATACATACATACATACATACATACACACGAATTATACATATGTATACATATGTACGTACTTTTGTTAACCAACTCTACGTCATTTTCTCGAGAGAAATCAACTTTTTCATTTTAATGAAGATTTTTTTTTTATATATTTTTTTTTCACTCCCATTCCAAAATTCAGTCCGATATTATTCATTTGTAAGGATTACGAAGTAAAAAAAAAAGAAATTAATTTATTTTTTTTTGCGAAAGGCAAATATAATTATATTTAATTATTAAAAACGAACAATATATGACCGGTTGAAATATTTCTTTTTTTTTTGGTCTTAATTAAAATTTCCCCATCTCCGTAAAATGATGATATTGATTTTCTTCCTTATTATTTTCTAAATATTGCTTTACTTTATATTTAAAACAAAATCATATCGTAAGAAATAATAATCTTTTTTTTTTTGTTTTTTAAACATTGGTTTTTTTTTATTATTTAAATAGATTAGCAGCGTAAGCTGTCATTACGTTAAAAAACGTTTACGATTAAAACTGTAACATCTTTTTAATAGAAGTAAACCGATCATCAATGACTTTGAACGTCTTTACAAACGACAAAGATTGATGTTACATTATAATTAAAAAATAATATTAATTAACCTCCCCACCTCCAATGAAATATGAAACTTTGACACGAAGTGTTCTTTGAGAATACTTAAAGAACATCGATGAAATAAGTAGTTTTTAAACCGTGAACGTCGTCCTCGATATTTCCAATTTTACCTCGACGTCGAGATATCGAAAACTGACGGTAGTTTGTTCCTTTCCTATCAGTCGACAGAATCGATCCTCTTAGATCCTTTTTAACCGATTTTTATCTCTATTACTCTAAGTTTCCTTTTTTCTTTTTTTTTTTGCGGCAAAACCGTTGATTCGATTTTATTTTCTTCTTTTTCCTCTTCTACTTCTACTTCTTTCTTTCATTCTTCGACTATAAAATTAATTGAATATGATCTTTATCAATAGAAACTTAAAAACCTATCAATATTTATTGACTTTATCATCTTCTTCAAGTATTTACATTTGAAAAACTTTGACAAATATTTTAGCTCCTTGGTATTTTAAGCGGTTTAAATTTATAAGAATAGAAATTATTCTTATTCTCTATTTGCGTATTCTTTTAATGATTATAAATCGAAACTTATGAATCGTTTGTAGATTTTTCTTGATATAAAATTATTTTTTAAAAGAAAAAGTTAAATAAGGCGAATAGAAATTTAACGAGTATACATTGTATGGAAAATTTGATTTTTTTTATATTAATTAACGAAGGGAACAATTAACTTTTTCGATAGACGAACGCGATTTATTTACTTATGATTTTTCAAAGCAATAATACGCCTAAAATAAAATCCTATCGATTTAACCTTTTGAATCTTTTATAGGAGAAAATATAAAGTAATCAAGTTACGAAACATTCTCATTTTCCTTTACAAATTAATATTGGATTAAAAAGAAGAACTAACCGATAACCACATTCCATTTACGACGTATAAATGGGTGAAAATGTGCTTTGATGGAAAGGTAGAAATCAATATGTGAAAAAAAAAAAGGAAAAGAGAAACTGAACCTACATCGCGGATATGGTTTTCATTTATAAAACAAAATTTTACTTTTAAATAAAACTCATTTGGCATCGATGATAATTTTTGTAATATTTCACTTACTTGTTCTCTCATTTGCTCATTTGCTCATTTATTCACTGATTGTGAATGAGCCATTGATAATTATAATACGTATGGTATACGATTTTATACAACGAATGGTAACAAGAATTTTAATCATAAAACTCAATTGGCCTCAGAGGTCGACTTAGCGCCTCTGGGACTTTTATTTATGGGGTCACGTAAAAAAGTATGTTTATATAAAAATACGATAAAAACAGAAAATTAACATTCGGAATTTATTTCTAAATGAATTTAATTATCACCACAATAACAGTTGGAATATATGTATATTTGAAAGAGTTAGGATAATATCACTAATTCGACGAATTAAACTTTGTGTTTAAAATATATCTTACAATTGTTACAATGAATCATAAATATCTTTAAAAGCATATATCTTAACGATAAAGCATTTTCGAATATAGGTTTATGTGAACTTTGTTCATCGATCTGATCTCACAGTAATAAACCAATAATACGTAGTACAGTAAGTACGATTCCAATCATTTTGGGGACCCTATATATAAAATGAAAAAGTAAAGAGAAGAAAATGGATAAAAAAAAAACACACATACACACGCGCGCGGACACATGGATGCGCTGACACGCATTGAGAGAAATAACGAAGTTCGAAAAAGCAAAGAGCGAGGAGGAATAGCATCGATGCGATTAAATGAAATACATTCGAATCGTCGTCCGATAGCCGTAAAAGCGAGTTCGAGAGGTGCTTTTAGTCGCAATGAATACGTGTGGCGGTTCACGGCCACTGAAAAGTGGATACACCACCACCACCCCCCTTTTACTCAACTTAAAACTTCGAATTTTGTCTGCAAGGGAAACGAGCCCGTTCTCGATGTAAAAGTAAATATCTTTTGAACGAGACCATAAACGAAGCTGGTTTCATTTGTAATCGATAGGAAATGCTCCCTTTTTCCTATTTACAAATTTTCAAAGATTAATTCATGGTCGTGTTGTAATAAATAAAAATAATCAACAAAATTGAACATTTAAACACGTTTTACAAAAATATTATATCGTCGATCGAACATTCTATGAAAAAAAAAAAAAAAACAAATAATAATAGAAATCTCGTTTCAACTAATTCATAGGTATCGACCATAAATATGTAATAATTCAAAAATTTGATTATCAAATAATTCAAATAATAAAACAAACTTCTAAGATAGATATTACAATTTTTATCGATCAAACGTGCCAATGTTATGTATCGTTTCCACATATGTATTACAATACGGAAATTTGATCTTATGATAAAAAAATATATAATATATACATAGATCAAACATATAAATAAAAATGTAATAGAATATCTCGTTTCAACAGAACGATATAGTAATGCTTCGATGATATATGCAAAGAGAAAAATAACTAAAAAAGAAAAAAAAAGAGGAAAAAAATAAAAGAAAATTGAAATTAGACAATTTTGAAAATTTCTTCATCAACTCGACCTTTTTTTTATTTTCTTATCTTATCAAAGAGTACGCGATACGAAGAGAAGCAAGAGCGACGTTACGGTGAAAATAACGCAAAGCCGCGAGAAAGGAAAAGAGAACGGAAGAACCTGGGTGGGTTTGAGATTTGCACGGTAAACAAGAAAGATAGAAAGAGATAGAGATAGAGATATAGATAAAGAGAGAGAGAGAGAGAGAGAGAAAGAGAAAGACAGAGAAAGAAAGAGCTTTTTGTACGTCGGATTTGTAAAATTGATTCCACCATCGAGTTCGTGTTTACGACGTCGCCCGTTGCACGAACGACAAGCCGTGGCCCGAGGAAAAGAAAGACGATTTATTTCGCGTCAGCTTTTTTCTCTTTCCCTTCCCTTTTTCCATCCCCTCATCCTCTCTCTCTCTCTCTCTCTCTCTCTCTCTCTCTCTCTCTCTTTCTACCTCTTTTTACTCTTTCTTTTTCAACTAAACGCCACGGACGTTCCGCGTACATCCGCCAAACGATACGAAAGGAGAAGACTAGTTCACCAACCTGTTTTCCTCAAGCCTCTTATCGACGACCATTCCCTACTTTTCCTCTCCCTTCCTCTTCTTATCCACAATTCTCTTACTTTTCGCTTCGAAATTCACGGACTCGTACCTTTTCCCTTTCTTTTCTTCTTCTTCTTCTTCTTCTTATTTTTATTCTTATTCTTATTCTTATTCTTCTTCTTCTTCTTTTCCTTCTTCGGATTTTGTTCCTCCCTTTCTTATCGACCCTCCCCCTAACCCTCGCCCCTGTCAACCCCTCACCCCATTTACTTCTTCTTATCTTTTTCCTTTCCACTACAAGCTCTCTATGTTTCCACGAGATTTTAATGTCAATGCACGTCTTCTCAAAGCTCTCTTTGCACAATTGCAAACAGTAAGAAAGTAAATTTATGAGCCCTTCTTTGTATTTCTACTTCTTCACTTTCACATCCTTATGTGAAAAGATAGTAAAATGTATAGGTATATGTATATCGACTATTATTAATAGTAAGTTGGGGAAAAAAAAAGTATAATACCCCTTCTTGTGTATCGTAAAGTTGTAGAAAAGTATCTTACGAAATATGAGAATGTATGCTTGATCTGTTTCGACGATACGATACGATATAAAAAAGTTATTTAATTGGAAAAAGAAATCTATTTAACAAAAATATTCTATAAAATGTTATACAATTACATTCGTAATCATTTATTATTCTTGCAGTATCTCAGTTTCTATAAAAGACTACGGTTTATTATTTACAAATATAATTTTAAAAAATGTTCTTTTGTTTAAATATAAATATGTAAATTAACTGTGATATGAAAAGTATTTTTAAAGAATTTAATATGTTTTTAAAAAATTGTTGATATAAATATTATTCAGTTATTATTGAATGCTTCATGATTTATAAAATTATTTGGAAAATTAAAAATTATGATTCACGTCGGTGACAGAAAGTTAATTTAACTGAATAATTCAAAATGCACTCACCAATGACGTTGAGGGTATAATTCAACGACATCTTTGGCTCGGTGCTGACCTGGCACTCGTAAACCCCGGAGTCTCGTTCTTGAGGTGACTTGATCTGCAACGTCCAGTTCTCAGACTTATCCGGATGGATAACTTGGAACCTCAGATCTGAGGTATACATAAGGATTCCGGCGCTAAGGATATGCATATCCCTCTTCCGCATCCAGGATACCTACGAAGAAAGAGTATGTTAAACTAGACAACATCGATCATTCTGTTTTTTCTTTGTTTTTTTCTAAAGATATATTCGCAGTAAATCCAATGAATGACAAAAGTATTCAAAGAACCACTATATATTTTAAAAACAATTAATATTTTTTTATTATACAATATTTTTATATTTTCATAGACTATTAAATAGATAGGTAACATATGTAAACTAATTTCAAAAAATCATTTTATATGTAGACCTTAAAAGTGTTAAAAAATATCAAAATTTGAAAATTTAATAAATAATTTGAATAAAACACATACATAGTTATTCAAATGTTCTATAGATAGATAATCAATATGTTTTTTTCCGTATAATACACACAAGTATAAGTTACTTTGAAAGGTAAATTTGAATAAAATCCAGTTAAATTCAACTATTGAAATAGTCTATTGAAATGAACTTTAATGAAAGACAAATAAAGAACATAAACCTTGTTTAAATATAAATCGGCCATGAGTTTCTTTTACTTATAAACAACGATTGCGACATTGAAGGTGTTCGTTTACGTACGTATTATTTTATTTATCATTCGTTGATTAATTGAAATTCATTATGACAGTTATATGATTTTATAACAAATCAATGGGAAATAAATAAAAGAAACTAGAGGAGAAATCGTCAATGGTTTAATGAACTTGGTGAAACTCAAACGAACGATCTAGCGTGTGTGATTTCCTATTGTACAAACGGCCACAGGCTAATTCTGGCATAGCAGGATCACCGCAAAATAGACGAGGAAGAGAGAAACAGATAGAGAAAGAGAGGGAGAAAGATAGAGAGAGAGAGAGAACTCGGAGTTTAGCAACAGTAATACTAATCTAAACGAGCGATAGTAGGAAGCTGCTTGCATCAAACGGATTGATCGTTTCGTTCCTACCAAACTCCTATCCTCATCGATTGACCATGAATGTCACGTTGGAAACTGAGTTCCTTATGAAAGCTTCTAGAACCACTAAGTGAATCCAATATATGTGATCAAAAGCATCCACAACATTCTATGTTATGTACTATATACTAAAGGTCTCTATTACAACTAGTTAGTTGTTTGATAGATCTTCTATCTATTATCAATTAATTTGATTGTCATTCAAAATTCATTTTTATTATTAATTTTGTGTTTTTCTTTTTTTTGATTATACAAAAATATATTAAAAATAAGATCGTTCAAATTGTACAAAAAATTTATCTTCAAAATTAATAAACATTATTATTCGTTCGAATTGTTCGTGTATTAGAAAAGAGAAAAAAAAGAAGAACAAGAAAATATTTAATATAACGAAGAAGTAAAATACGAGCTACTCATAAATCAAGAATAAAAATCTAATAAAAATTATCCCTGAAACAACACAGAGACTTTAATATTTTATTTTTCAAAGTAAAATATCTCGAGAGCAGTAAAGAAACTTCGTTGAACAGCCTTTAAATTAGTATTACATAAAGGGTAAACTTATAAAAAGAGGAAAAAATAAATGGACGAGAAATTTCGTGTCTAAGAAAATAAAGTTCTCTCTCTCTCTCTCTCTCTTTTTCTCTCCTCAAAGATCTTTTCCCAACGACGTCAGTTGACCTACTGACGACTAATGCGTATCTCTCATAAATAAATAGGTGTCCTAGAGGAACGGCAAAGTCACGGATGTAAATAATAACATAAAAGGTGGAACGTACCGACGCACAGTGTGGCCGAATTCCAAAAACGTGTCTAAAAGATGAAGATGAAGTAGTTTAATTTTGTTGAAAATTAATATATCAGAGTTTTTGATATCGTTGATTACGAATCTGATATTACTTTTCATTTAAAAAGAAAAATGACGAACATTTTTATTAAAAATTTATACAATCCTTTTTTAAATTTTGCTTTCTATAATTATCTTTTTATTATCTCATATTATATTAATTTTTAGTTATAATTATTTGTGTAATTACACAATTATATATATACAAAACGAGCTTTTTTACCAGCTTATGTGGCATATTCTTGCCTTTTTGTAATAAAATTTACAAATTTATCGAACATCTTTATTTTCACTCATTTACAAAACGCAATAAGTATTCACTGAATAATCGAATATTACAACTTTTCTGTTTTAATTACTCCTTGATATGTCATCTTTCAAACAAATACAAGTATTGCCGGATCCTCTTAACGTTACCAGAGTTATGCGATCTATAAAATAACCTATCCAAGAAATACAAAGAAACTTTTTCCCCAACTCAATATAAAAATAAAATTTCTTTTCTTATAAAATACGCAAAAATTCCCCTATTGAATAATATAATTAATATATATGTAATTAATATTTTTAATTAAATCTCGATCAAATTTGAAATTGAAGTTAAGACGATAAATATCCATACTAAAGACAATTTTTATTCATGACAATATTGACTAATTCGATATCGTCATGATTAATATTAGCCAATAGATCTGCATTGTTTCAATGTCCTATGTCATAAACGCATACCACATCAATTATTACGATTGCTTGGATAATCATGAATAGATGATGCCTTATGGGCATCAGTTATGGTTCCTTCTCTCACGACAAGTATAATATCAAAGGGAAAACAGATTAACTGACTTGATTTTCTAGTCAAACAAGACGATGTTTCAAAGATGATCGAATATTCCAAGACTTCGTGAGTAAATGCTTAAATGTATTTGTAGAATGGTGAAAATATTGAAAGAAGTGAGTGTGAATGTATGTGAAATAGTTAAAATGTTATGAGTGCATTGTGATTTTGATTTTAAGAAAAAACATGTTAATTTATAATAATAATAATAATAAGAAAACCCTATTGCAACTTCTATTGGATGTACAAATGAATAATCCTCAATTTTTATTCAACAGTTAAACATTTAATATTAAGTTTTACTTTGATTATCTTGTTTCTTAAAAGAAGGTAAAGTAAAATATACAATTGATACAATTGTTAGATACTTTATAAGAATCGGAGAAGAAAAATAAATGATTTAAATATAATTATTATCGTTACACCAGCAAATCTAATTTGAACATATTTCATAAACGGTAGATTACACAGTAGAAATTATTTACCAAGGTACGTACACATATGGAAATGATGTATTACAAATTTACGGCTTCCTATTTATTGGAATTAATTGAATTTTCTTTATGCGTAGACTTTATAATTAATAATATTGTTTGGAAATATATAATAAAAGAAACATATGTAGCATTCTCTATTGGATAGAATTCGTTAGACCTATATATATATTTACACTTGCAAACGTGCATTTAATCAAATATTCCCGATTAAAATAGTACCACGATTTCTATTTAAGAGTAAATATCATATGTATCCTTTCTGACAATTAATTATTATCAATATGATTATGAAATTTCCACATTTGTAATTTATTCCAATTTATTTTAAGAAAAAGTATAATAATTCAGTAAGAAAATGAAGAACTCTGTAGCAATGTTAACGAATTTAGTAACACGAATTTTTTTCGAATAAAATGATTTTCCGTGATGTGAATTTATTCGAAACAACGAGATAATCAAGTTTGTTTCATTTTTATTCGAGATGTACAACTATTATGGATTTATCGGACAGTAGGATTTAAAAAACAAAATTTTAATTCAAAAATAACGAATATCTATGATACATTTTGTCTTTCATATATAATACATATAGAAAGTTAATTGTCTTTTCTAAGATATTCTTTTCCCTGATCTCCACCATTTTTAATCAGTTAATTAAAGTACTCGTCACGAAGATGTAATTAGATTTGTGATAAAAGACTAAAGTCTTATATATCATCTCTTCCTTACTTTTATTAATAAAATGTTCTTTCTGCCTTCTACCTTTCTCGGTTCTAATATTTTAATCATTTAAATATATCTCACATTATATTTATAAAAAAAAAAAATAGATTTAATTTAAAAATATATATATATATTAATTTATTTTTTGTTAAAAGGGGATTATATCAATTAACTAAGAAAAACAAATATATTTCATTTTCTAAATAGCGATAACGCATATCAAATTCATGCATTATTTTTTGTTTTTTTTTTTCTAATAAAAAAAAATAAAATTATCAATTTCAATGAAATTGTAGATAATATGATGTTTTTTATTTTTGTTTTCTTTTTTTGTAAACACAATTATTCATGTTTGCATATAGAATGTATATGTATGTATAAAATTATTATAAATTTAACTATATGTTAGAGCGATTCGCAGTTATGGTTTTGTTGGCATGTACTGTCTCACCATGTTCTACCAATTTGCATGTAATTTCTGTGCATCGCCAACGCTTTTCGTCTGAATATTCCGAGAAATGTACGGAAAACGAACGACACCTATATGCGTGCATTTGCCTGTGGAGTGTGGCACTTCCACGGTTTCTACAACACCACATAAGATACAATTGTACTATTCAAAATAGCTTAATTGTACGTTAGACTGTTATCTGACGCTTTCAAAAATGTTCCTTTTATTCAAATTACAAATTAAATTACTACTCAATTGTTGCATTTATATTTTAGGTTTCTTTTTTTCTTTCAAAGAAATTTTGACAATTTATAGAATGGATCATGAAAAAAAATTACACACGTGTGATATAATACAAAAATAGAATTGACGTTTGTCGAAATGTAGTTAACAGGATGTAATATTAAAATCCCTTTTCTTTTTTCTTTCCTTTTTTTTTTATCACGCGGATTTATTTACAATTAATCTCTAAAATTTTAATAAAAAGTTCATATGTGTAGATATATAAATATATATATACCATATATGCGTGCATATGTGTATCTACGTTGTTTAAATATCGCTACTACTCGATATTTTCATTTCACCAAACAAAAAGCACGTATGTGTTGTGATCGATTTTCGTAGTATATTAAAATAAAGTGACGTAAACCCTTTAGTTCGTAAAATTGATTTTCCCGTCAAATTTTCGAATGACTTGTTAATACTGCAAATGTCCAAATGAATTTTACTCCAAAAAATCTATAACAAACATATACATCTAGACATAACAAGAGAAAAAAGAAAATTGTAATGAGTTATTATAAATTCGCGAGTATTACTTTAAACACACATACACACATAAACAATTAATTGGTATTTTCAAAAAAGGGATTGTATTGTCCTTATCGCGTAACGAGTTTGCACCCTTTTATTTTTGTTTTTTATTCTATGTTGGAAAATATGAATGCGTCTGCTAGACTTTAGCAGAAGCTTTAGGGTAGGGTTGGGAAGGAGGTTGGTGTTGGGTGGGTGTGTGTTGGGAGGAGAGACGTTATCCTTCACCGAAAACAAAACTAATTTCAACGCAGCTGCTGCTCTGCGGCGTATTCATCATCCAGGATCCAAGACGCTACCGTAAGAGCGTCATTCCTTCTAATGCCTTTCTTTAAAATCTTCTATAACACCGCTTGATGGGTTTCCATCAGTATGCTTAACCCGTCCGCCTTGAAAATGTCCTCGAGTTAGATAGAATCTATAACTATAACGGTAAACGATATCTATCGAGTTTAAACCACGAGCTTTATCTTATATATATATGTATATATATTTTTATATATTATACATTATTTATATGTACATTATAATATCAACCAATTTATTGGATTAAAAAATGTTTATGTATTTATATCTTCAAATGTTTTTCTAATATTTATTTCACACGCAAAACCAATTTTTTTATAATACTTCACAATTTAATATTAATGAAAAAATTATATTATTATAATATTTGAGTGCACGATACGTCAATCTAGAAAATTAAAAAAAAAAAAGATTTATATATCTCAAGATATTTTATAGCCACTTTTTTTGCACAATTCAAGAGATTAATTATGAAATTTTGTACATTAATTTTATATGAATTGAATTAAAAAAAAAAAATATTAAAAAATATTATTCATGCAAAATTGTTAAAAGACGTACAAAATATTATGTGTTAATTGTAAAAAAAAAATTAAATTATTATTACATTTTAGATGGATATATTATTCGTATGGAAAAATTTCATTAATTTTATCAACGATTATCGAAAATGGAAGTTATCTAAACTGATATTAAATATTACAGAAAAGGTATGAGAGGGAAGCGATATAGAAATCCTTAGGATATTCTCGAAATAATTTCAAAGTAGGTGGAATATCTTAGTCGTGTAACTTATGTATAAGACTGGTTTCGAACTTACATTAGAGAATATGTTCATTCGTGCGCCAAATATAATCAGTTTCAATTCCTACGACGCGGAATACCGTCTGATTGAATGTCTATGAATACAAGGGAAAGAGAGAAAGAGAGATAGATAGATAGATAGATAGATAGATAGATGCAGTAATAGAGATAGATAAAGTGAAAGAAAGAAAGAAAGAGAGAGAGAGAGAGAAAGAGATAGAAATCTTGCGGATTACTTGGAAAGTAGTTCGTATAAAGATAACTATTTAGTCGATCTCACAAATATCTTTCATCTAGGCAATGAATATACTACAGAATTAAAAACACTTTCTTTTATTTAATTCTTTTCTTTCCCTTTTTTTATCCTTTGATGTATCTAAACCAACCCGTATACGTAAGAAATAAATTATAGAAGAATTTTGTAAATATTTTTCACGTTAAAATGATAGTTAAAACATTGCTCTAACGTTTCTGCTCGTGGAAATATATTATCTACAAAACATTCTTCAAAGATTGCAAATATTTTCAAACAAATGAGAAATAATTTTACTACTTTTATTTTATATACAGTAATCCCCCCTATAACGCGGTAGATTCGTTCCGCGTAATGGGAAATCGCGTTGTAGGAGTATTCTAAATTGACACAATGTGCAGAGGTACGTGAAATTATCTATGAACTGTTAACTGTCAAACTTCAAATCATTATAAATTTCGCGTTATATGGGGAAAACACGCGTTATACGAGGGACTGAAATCGCATAGTATGAAAATGCGTTAAAAGAGTACGCGTTATAGGGGGGTTTACTGTATATAAGTTCCTATATTGTGCTTTGTTTTTTTAATTTTCACACACTATTGCTATACTTACAATAAGTTAAAAGAACAAATTAAATAGCAACGTTGATATTATTTTCAATCTATGGAACGATATAGTATTACATTAGATATCATATATGCGAATAAAACTTATTCCATGCGAGAAAGAAAATAAGAATTTTAAATTTAGGAAAAAAAATTCGCGAGAATCTTTCTTTTTTTTTCTTTTTCCTCCTAAAATACGTAATTCCCTTCGAATCCTTTTCTAAGAGAAATCTAGCTAGGTGGAATAACAAGTTCTATTGCAAGAAAGAAAGATAGAGTAGGACTATGGTAGAAAAGAAGTGATGGTGAGGAAGGTGGTGGGCGGAGGGGAAGGGGGTAAATAGGGGAGAAAAGGGGATAGGGAAAATGGAAAAGAAGGAGCGGAGGATATCCATAGGCGACGGACCACTTCAAAGAGAATTCTAACTCGGAATTAGGGTAGAGAGCGGAAACGGTTTCGGTGGAGCCAAGCTCTTCTTGTTAAAGTAAACCGTTTCCCGCAAGGAAGAATTTCCAAGCCGAATTTCGAAAATCGAAGACTGGTACGTTCTTTGCTTCATTTTCATCCTTAAATCCTTTTCTTTCTCTTTGTTTCTCTCCCTCTCCCCCTCCCACCTCTCCCTCTTTATTTCTCGTTCATTTTCTAAAAGACGAGTATATAAAACGAGACATTCGGTAAGGATAAACAAAAGAGAATAGAACAATCTTGAATATTTCAAATAGCATTGGTTCTTGAGATTCCGTTCGTATCGTTCCGTATTATTCGTAAACTCACGATAGTATTTTCAAGTAAAATATATATATATATATATATCTTTGGTGATTATAAGACTGACGGGAAATAATTTTCTGGAATTTCTTCCATTCCGAAACTCGTGAAAAAGAAAGAAAGAGAGAAAGGGACGGGGACAGGGGTGGGAAGGGGGGATAGGTAGAGAAAGACAAAGATGATGAATACGGACCAATCAAATACACAATACGATGTGGCTAGAGGAAATGAATTCGGAGATATAAGTTGGGGCAGACATTAAACAAATCGAGAAAATAATCGCTACGGCGATTCGTCAGTTTTAAAAGTTATCACGCTGCTCAATCGACGGAAAGAAAAGTCTTAATTAATTTAAAAATGGTTTCATGGAAGTAAAAAAAAAAAAAAATAAAAAGAAGCAGAGGAAGAAAAAAGAGCGGTGTAAATAAAGAAGAATGAATGAATGAGTGAGTGAGTGAGTGAGAAAAAGGTAAGAAGAAGAAGAAGAAGAAGAAGGATGGAAACGGAGATGAAAATGAACAAGTGAGATGGTACGATTAGTAAATAGAACAAATAATCCCCACCGGTATAAAACTTTTATTATCTGTGCATTTTTTTTTCTCCTTTCTTTTTTACGTATTTTCTCTCTCATTCCTCTTTTACCCCCTTTACTTAATACCGTAGAATATATTTGTACGCAAATCCAGGAACTAAAAGCTATTCAAGTTGTCGGTATGAGAATGAACGAATTGATGAAGAGAAGAAGCAGGAGAGATATAGCGAAGAGATGAAAGACAATTGATGCAACAAGATATAAACAAAAATTTCTCAACAAACAATGCGAATTAAATTTGAATGGAAAAGTTACCTGGCGAAAATGGGAAAGACGATCCCTTTTGTTTCTTCTTTTTTTTTTTTTTGTTTTTTTTTCTTTTTTGTGCTTTTCATTGTCTTAAACATTTCTAAGATCGTCGAGACGAAATTTCACTTGACTTAACAGATGAAATAACTTAATTGGTGTGTTTTTAATATAATCCTATCCTAATCTCAGCAAGAAGATTATCTTTATTTTTCTTTCTTTCTTCCTTTCTTTCTCTAACCCCTTAGAGGTTCCGTTCTTAGTTAGAATAAAAGAAATGAAGAAGAGATCATACGACACGATCATTTTCTCCAACCTTGATCCTAACTAAAATAACTACGACGAACATTCTACGGAGTACGAAGTTATAAAACTTACGCTCTCTTACTTTCTTAGATCGTAGGATAAAAAGAAATTTTAAAATAATTATTCTTCCGTATAAAAAAAAAACGAAAAAAATAAGAAACGTTGCAAAGAAGGTAGAGTATTTAAACTTTTAAAAGAGGAAAAAGAAAAAACATCTAGTTGAACTTGACCCTAAAGTATTCTAGGATCTTTTTTTAATTTTTTACCTGACACTTTAGCTGAAGCACTTTCGTATTACTCATATTTCACATTTTCTGAATTAGAAAATCTCTCTTTCTCTCTCGCTCTCTCTTTTTCTCCGTAATCGGTAATAAATTCCAAAGAAGGAGCAAAAGCCACGCGTCAACGTCAAAAGGATTTTCCCTTCGTAGTTCGTGAATGTTCTCTCTCTCTCTCTCTCCTTTCTTTGAAGGCATGAAAACGTCTCCGTAATGCTGTCGTTTTACAGTAGATCCATCCTGAGGGCTTGCTGCTTCCTAGTATACATATTCGAGAAGCATAGTTTCGTCAACGATGTTCTATCTTGCGCGGATTCTTCTCGAGCATCGAGGTCTTCTTCATCGTTCTCAGGACAAAGGCACATGAAAGTGCACCGGACTAACCACAAGCACTGTTCCTTGTTGAAACTATCGAGTTTAGAAACGTTGCATTAGCTAATACTCAAAAATGATATAAAAAGCTCCACTCCTGATATGTTTTTTCTATATCTGCTATAAATACGCTAAAAGGTATTTCTATATTAAAGAAAAATAATAATAATAATACTACTAATCGGGGCATTCATTTAATAATATAATTAATTTAATAAATTAATAAAAAATTATTATTTTTCTATTGAAATATGTAATCATTATCAACGATATTATTACGATAATCTTTATTCTCGTTCTACATTTATATTACGATGTAGATTCATTCATTTTCATATTCGAATAATAGGATATTTTTACATATTCCTTATAATCACAGTGACAATGGATTAGGATAACGTAATTAGGAATGTTCACGTATGAACGTGACTCGGATAATTTTCATCTAACGAACAGAACGGAACGGAACTGAATGAACGAACGAACGAACGAATAAACGAATGAACGAACGAACAAACCAAGGTATCAATATTCTCGAGAGAACGTACCTACGATCGTTTGATCATTGAAAATCGATTCGATTAATCATTCCCGAAACACTGTCCGAAAGCATAGACGAAAGTCGATATGTTATTTGCATTTCATTGGATCGTTATCGAGGGAATACAAATCGGGATCTATTCTCGAAAGAAAATAGATATATAGATAAAAAGAAAAAGATAAAGATAAAGAAAGGATGAGGAAGAACAGTTAGGATCAGAGACGAACGTTTGTACAAAGAAGAATAAGAAGAGAACCAGCCTTGGTTGGACGAATCTTCGATTTAGTCCAGAAAAAGGAATGAAACACAGATAGAGAGAGAAAGAAAGAGAGAGAGAATAAAAGAGACGGGTTGAATCGATAGGTGAAAGAAGAGTTCTGCTTGCTAGTAGTTTTCTAGTCGCTTCGTTCTCGTAAAAATGAACGTCAGTATTTTCTGCGTAGGTAAATTGGATTGGCAGTTTATTGGCAATATTCGTTTGCGTGGCGTAATGCCAGATCCGCGTGTACGTTTCACTACTGACTAAAATTTTCTACAATCTCGTTTTATCTATATACGTATATATATATATATACGAGTTAGGTATATACAATACGTATACAAACATATACGACGTGTATTCTTTCCTTCTTAATCTATTTTTCTTTTCTCTCTATCTTTTACACATAGACACTTTCTTTCTCACTTTATCCTATACCAATCTCGTTCAAAGTTTCTTTCTAGCCTCCGTTTCATTTTCACTGTCTCCTCGTTTCTATCGTCGCAGTCATTCTTTTCCTTCTCTCGCAAACATCGAGATACTCGTTGAAGAAAACAAGCTCTGCTCTTCTCTCTCTTTTTCTCTATCTGTCTATCTTACTTCTTTGTTTTCTTCGTTATTATACCTAGTTTGGATCGATAGATCGATGCATCATGATAAGAGGCTAGAATTCGCGAGGACGTTTCACCGTTCTTACGAATCTTTCATCATTTCCTTTTTCCCTTTCCTATTTCCTTCTATTGTAATCTCAATCAATATCTTTCTCATTCTCTTTTCGAATTCAATCGGAGAAAGCGTGAAACCACTCGAGATTTCGTCGATAATTCTTAACAGATAAAGCTAACTTCGTATCGTATCAAAATTTGATAAAATCTATTTATTCTGACAACGGAAGTTAATAGTCCTAATCGACCAAATGGATCCATACCACCAACTTGTTATCAATGATGTATAGAAACTTGAAAATAATACTGAATCGGTAACGTCTCTATAGACTAATTCTTCTTAGTCGATTAGAAGAGAAATCCTTTGACTAACAAAGTCGTATAAAGGATGAACAAGAAATACGTTCTAGAATACATAGTGAATGCAACAGAATACTCCTCTTGGCCGATGTGTTTGACCAATAGTATCGAACATGCTTACGATGAATCGCTATTTTCTTCGATGAAATAGGCTTTCTGTGTACCATCAATGTACGACGATTACGAACGATAGTTCCTATAGGATATCCATTAGTGAAACTATAGCAAGCATATTGCAACAACGCTCTAATCATTTTGCTCTCAAGCAGTATATCCCACTACTCTGATAACGTTTCTAAATTCTAGACCAAGAATGATGAATACCTGTTTGTATTATGTATCTTTTATAGTAATTACAATTTGAATAAGTGTGATTAAGTATTAAAGTTCTAGTATTTTAGTAACAATTAATCATGTTTAAAATCTTATCCCCTATGACTATGATTAATCGTGTATCAAAAATATTTTCTGATTAAATGATATTTTGATCAGTGATCAATAAAAATATAGAATATTAATAATTGTATCGATTCTATCTTACAATAAAACAACTTTTTATTAGAAATTTTATTAAATAGAATTTGTACGAAATTCTGTAAGATTCAATAAAAATCAAGCAAGAAAAGTGAATGTGTTTATGTGATTTTGGTATGAAGTAGTAATGAAAAAATAAAGAAATTTATAAATAATACGCGATGGCATATAAACATGTAACTATTACGATAAAACGTTTAATTTGGACGATAAAAAAATTCGCTGATACCCACGAAAGAAATCGAGTTTCAAGTTTTGTTTAGCAAAGACAATTTCTTTTTTTTTCTCTCTCTTTTTACTTTTTCCTTCAACGGATATTCCACTTTTTATTTCTTAAATATAAAACAAAGTTATAAGATTAAATTAATTTTTTTATGGAGAGATGAAACTTTTAAAATAAATTGATACAAGACCAGATTGATACGGTGAAATTATTTGAAAATTTATATAAATGCAATTTGATCAATAAGCTAAATGATTAAAATTTTATTTTTAAATATACAGTTACGTTATAATTATAATACATTTATAATTAAAATATATAGATGAAATATTATATTTTGAGTATTAAAAACATTCATATTACATATTATAATATATTTTATATGTTTACCAAATTTGCCCAGCACTGGATTCAATTGGTACGTACATTTGGATTAAATTAAATAAACATTTTTTGAAAAGTTTATATTGTATGAACACTTTCAAAAGTTTTACTTACGATATGATAAAAAGGAATGGTCAAAGTATATTTTAGCATATTTTTGATGAAGTAATTCATTCAAACAAAACTTGGAAAAATGAAAAACTAAAAAAATGCGTATCAACTTGGCCTAGTTTTAACTAAGGTTAGTACAAGTGAGATAAGCGAGGTCAGATGTTAAGATTCTTTTGGTGAAGGGAAGACTATTGTTCTTACTTTTCAACTATTTTCTTCTTATTATCCTTATTCTTCTTTATCTCTAAAAAAAATGAAATTAATACCAGCTTAAATTTTCACATTTCTCTTTCGATATTATCTTTTTTCCTACGATAAAAAGAAAAAAGAAAAAAGAAAAAAGAAAAAAAGGAAAAAAAAATGGAATTCTAATTTACCGACCATGATGAATCTCTTCATTTTTTATTTGCCTCTGGTGAATGTAACGCTACGATGAACATCGAACGACCGAATGAATTCCTACAAAGAATAGTTCTGGCAAGTACTTTTTATCGGACTATGTTCGATTTTTTACATACCGAAAGTAACTCGCACGAACATTTCCAGGGATTTAAGCTTTTTCATAAGTGCTTGCCTGATTATCTATATCATCGTTCTTAACTATCCATCGATTTTTATATTTCGATTTTACTTTTTAATATAAAATTCTATCAATTTCCGAGATAATATCGTTTGGAAAAGTTATTAACCAGGATATGTCGGAATAGAATTGTTGTCAAAATATATATATATATAAAGTCATAAAAGTTGGCAAAAGCATAATATTCTCCAGAAACATACACGTACTCATACGTATTCATTTATATATATATTCGAAAAAATTTTAAACACGTCCATTCGAGCTGATATTATCGTAGAAATAATTTCAAGATAATGATACATGATAGATAAAGATAACCAGACAGATAACCATTATCCAAATATTGTATTATCTTACAATATTTATAATAAACCACGATTATATATGTATGTGTGTGTGTGTATCGGGAAATTATATTTTAGTTTAAATATATAAAACCAGGATAAAAACAAATCTTCCAACTCAATTATTTAACCTTCGTATGTACATATATAATATATAAACCTATATACATATATATTCTTTATCTCTCATTTCATTAAACATTTACATACGGTAAATGTATTTACTTAATTCCACCTACATGTACGCTCTATAGTATACCGAAAAAATCAGATACAGTAACGTATAACAGGAAGAAGTAAATACCGAAGAAGACTGTGAGACCACAACAATGTTATCTTTCTTCAGGATTAAAGCTTAATCCAAAAGGCGGATGCATGCCAAATGCGGGTTCTTGTTACGAAGAACGAGTAAGAGTGCGATAAGAAACCGAAACAGAAAGAGAGAGAGAGAGAGAGAGGATGATAACAACGACCAAGATAGAAGGATATTTAAATAAGATTTGTAACGTGTCTTGTATTTGCAACATTTTCGGTCCAACAGACATTTTTGTTCTTTTGTTGTTTGTTTTTTTTTCTTTTTTTTTTTTTTGTATTTTCACAGACCAACGAGAACCTTTCTCCATCTTTTTTTGTTTCAATTCTTTTTGTTTTTTGGATTCTTCATATATAGGATGCTTTGATATCCCAACATCGTCCGTGTCACTATACCACCCACCCACATACCCTTTTTGTTTCCAGTCTCTCGCGTTCTATCCTACGATGTAATTTCCGTTTGTTTATTACGTTCGGAGCTTCGCGAGAAATGGATTCCGAATAGCTGGCGAAGGGGTATCTCTGGACCGACACACAAGCACGTTTCGTCGCGAAGTGCAAAACACTGTTGCAGTAAATTGCTGCCACCGTATACCATTACGTATCATCACTTATCACGTAACAGGGATGCCACGAATTATCGTGTTTCGCTATGACCGATCGAGAATAATATGTACCTAAGTATTTATCATAAATCAGTCACTTGTCCTAGGTAGTCATGTTCTCAAATAAGTTATCATAAATGATAATATTTAACGAGGATATAATATTATATGACGTATCAGAATTTCCATTGGAATATGATTTTCTTCGCCAATCGCATATTTATTATTTTTCTATCTTCCAATTAATGAAATCATACGTTAACACGTGTCTTTTCATTTTATAAAACTCTAAATTCTATTACACATATACGCATACATACATTATTTACCGATGTTAATTTATTCCATCAATTCGATCCTTTCCTTCGAAGAATTAACCGTGATTATAAGTAAAAAACAAAAAATAAAAAAGAGAGAAACAAAAATAATAACACAGCTGGTTGTATCGACGTACGTGGGGAAAATTTAAAATAACTTTATCACTGTGAACAAAATCGATTTTCTCTTTCGCCCTTTTATCGAGGCTACCGTACGAGTAATCTGATCTATCTCTCTCGGTGCGCCAGTGCCATTCGGAAAATAAATTTTAAATTTCCTACAATCGACCAATGATTTAACTGCTGATTGCGAGGATGACGCTCACGCACCATCGCACACGACTCGTTTCTGCAATAACATTTCTCTTGGTATCTATGGAAATCGAAACTAGAATGAGATAGAAACACACAGAGAGAGAAAGAGGAGGGGGCGAGGGTTGTTAGAGAGGGAAAGAGAAAAAGGGTGCACATACGCAGGACAAAGGTAGTACGTTTATGAGTAATAAATCACACACATTTACATCCCGTTCTGTAGACGCACAAACGAAAAGAGATATAAAGCCGCAAAACGCGACACGGTTAACGGCTTCTGCAACAACGATATACGATTTTTTAAACGGTGCCAGCTCGACCAGTCGAATCGTATGCTACGAAAAAAAAAAAGAAAAAAGAAGAAAATAAAAGCAAAAATAAATAAATAAATCCTCAAAAGTTTTCTATGACCACAGGGATATCACAAACTTCAAACTATTTAAATAAACTCGACCGATATGTCAAGTAGTTTCTTAATTTTATTTTTATAAATAAAAAATATATTTTGTGTCACCCGTGTGTGTGTGTGTGTCTTCCCCTTTCTGTTTCTGTCATCATTTTTTGTATTCAATTTAACGAGATATTTTTATTTCAATGTTATATTCTAAAATCAGTGTGATCTTGCACGAAATGTTGACGTTAATTGAATAATGACGTTAAAAGAATTAAATTAACATATATATGAATGATCATTGTTCAGTTTATAGTTATTAGACTTCGTTTTCTTTTTCTTTCTTATTTATGAGGATATTACGTAACTTATTTACAAGCTGATCATTTTCATTTCGTTTGTAAAGAACCGTGGCAGACGTCCTAACGCGGTAGGGCCGAATTTCCGTGGGCTCTTGGGGTGACAAAAAAATGTCACGTTTTTATTTCTACCAGGTCACTTAATTAACTCGGACGTTTCCCTCGGGTGACATTTTTTTCGAAATAAGCTTGCCACGGACTTTTTCATTTTGCGTCGAAATTTATTACAAGCGAATTTTATCCGACGTTATCTCGGCAACGCGTCCTTTTCGGTCCTTTTATTTTTGTTCTTTTTTTTTTTTTTTTACGTGTGTATATATATAGTTATTCGCATTTCTATTCTTTTTTCCCCCTCCTTTCTACTCTTTTTTATTCTTCCTCGTTTATTCTTTCTGCTGCGTTGCGATAACAAAGTTGAACGATGCTACTAAAAATCAGAGCAATTGAAGCCGCAATAAACATGTCAAACCAAACAAAACAAAATAAAAAATACACGTCGAGAATCGATCCTACCCAATGAGGAGAATGTAAAATCTCACTCGACCTCGTAACGCGATTAATTGAAAAAAAAAGAAAATAAAAAAAAAGGAAACCAAAAAATTTCTACTCAAATTTGACTCCACTTGGGAAAAATAAAATTAAATATTTATTACAAATTTGCAAGTAATACTTAATTGGTTCCAAAATTTCATTTGTGCATCCCCTCTCTTTCTCTTTCGTTATACTCTGGTCTCTAGAAATCATCTCTTGTTCTATAGATTCTAAAAAATTTGTAGATTTTATATATATAAATTTTTTTTTTATAGCAACGATCTACGTAGAATATAAGCACTTATCTTAAAAGCCGAAAAGCTTCAATCGTTAGCGTATCGAACATGCTTCCATCTACGAATGGATTACGTTGAAAAAATCTGAACATTGTATCCTTCGTTCTAAAAAGAAAAAAAAGAAAGAAAAAAAGGAAAATATAGAAAAAGAAAAAAAAGAGAAAGGAATGGAAAGAAAAAAATATGCTACGACCACGGCGATATCGGCGGACATAAATTTTTGCGAGGCGTAGAAAGAGAACAATGCCAAGAAAATTTCGTTTTAACACAATTGCTTCTAGCGATTCTATCGAGTTGCAACAACCATTTTGTAAAAGTAATTTCTCGAAAAAGAACACGATATATGGCCCATTGGAAAATGTAAAATATCGTTCGCGTATATACCTTTACGTTCCGCAATCTATTGAAATACATACCTGCATATATATAACATTCCCATATTATTTTCATTGTAATATATACAATTGCGTCGGACGCAATAGGATTAAAAATTACAGCTTAATCGCATTACAAAATCTTCAATTATATTTCGAAATTATAACAAATTATCCTCGTATTAAAAATAATCAAGTTAAATTTAATATACAGTTAGTACAAGCAATATTATTCGTACCCTCTCTCTCATTGTGGATAAATTCGAAATAATTGTTACTTGCTTGTTAAAGGCAATCCTTTCGAATTCTTATACTCTGAAATCTATTTTAAGATTATTAAACTTTTCAATGAATATTAATTAATTTGATTTCGCGTAAGAACGTCATCTTATTGTTAGAGAAAAATATAATTCGATCTAAATGATCAAAAATGGTCTTATAAGAGTATAGTTTTGTGTCTAAGCAATAGAATTAGGACGATGTTTGGTGTGATAATAAAATAAATATACTTATTACGAAAATTTTGGTACTTTTGAAAAATATAAAAGAATAAAAAATAAAGATAAAAAGTAGAAACGAAAAAATAGAAATGTAAGAGAAAATGAATATCGTCGAGACTAGGGTAATGACAATAACCCATCCTTATTGTTCGAAGTTAAGAGCAAAAGTTTTTATAATAAGTTTCCGTTTACGAGCAACGCATTATAAAACACGAAACAACGGGTGAAATATTTTAATGACTCGTTTTTCTCATATATATGTATATAGTGTATAATGTATGTACTCTACAAACAATAAGTTTAAAGCACGTTTTCTCTCTCTCTCTCTTTCTTTATCTCTTTTCTCTCATTTCTATTTTATATGTCGAAAAAATGACGTCACCATATGCTCGCATTCATAATTATATTTTGCAATGTAGATTCCTCATTATTTGTCTCCCGTAACAAAAATTTCCTTATACTTTCGACGGAAATGAGTTGGCAAATATGAAAAATAATAAAAACGAGAAATTAGATTATTCTACGCACGGGTAGATCACACTTTTTCCAAACTTATTAATATTTAAAATTTTTTTTTTCAGAACCGACCTAGAGGGTAGGAGGAAGAGGAGATCACGAATAAAAAGAAAAATAACAAAGAGACAAATAAATGGAAAAAACAAATAAATAATTTTTTAAAAATCTTTGTGGTTCGAATTCTATCGTAGTTGGTTGGGTTGACCGCAGGCACTTTTAATTTTAAGAACACCGGTTACACACCATCATGCAATATGTGTGTATATATCCGAGTCGTAAAAAGTAGCAGAATATTAAGAAAGTTAAGGCAAATCAGAATACTGCGTTGGTAGTGTTTTATTTTTTTTGTTTCTTTTTTTTCATTTTTCTTTTTTATTTTTTCTTTTCTTTTTTTCCTACAATCGAAAACTTTACCAATCTTCCATGCAAACTTTTCCATTCCTTTTCTTATTTTCTAACCAAATGAAACTAATTCCGATTTTAATATTTTCTATTTTCATACATTTCAGAGTTAATTTAAGTTTAGTTTATAGGTTTCCTTGGTGTATTTGTTCCACGTATCTACATATGAAAATATTATTATTTTCCATCGTGAAAGAAGTTTTCATTCGTTTTAAAAGATTACGAATACATATTTATATATAAAAATATATAAGATCGTTCCATTTTAATCATGAAAAGATCCGTCCAGATGTTCTTTAAGAAATTATGTTGATATTTAGGTTACTCGGTCATTGTCAGTTAGATGAATTCATCCGGGTCCTGGAATGTATATTAATATAGAGTCAAGACATATATACATATATTATATATGAAATATATATACGAAACGTTGTGCGTATGACAAGGATGGAAAGAGGTACTTCAGACCGTCTCGAATTTCCAACAGCTTTCCGGAAAATCATATATAGGTCAGAGAGCAAATATCGTATTTCGCTTGAAATCATTTGAAACAAGAAATTCGTCCATTTTTAAAAACCTTTTCTAACGTTCTGATATGTGCACATATATTATTAATAGATATTTAAAAAATATTTTTTTATTTTTAATTTTATAACAACATAATAAACAACACATCAAATTCTTTTGAAAAGAAAAAGAAAAACACGATTTAGGTATATATAAAAAGAATGGTCTCCTGTTTGGACAAATGCATTTCAATTTTCACGCTGGAATAAAACGAATGATTATGATTGCTTTCTTTTTTCAACGTGAGTTAATTAACAAAAGAGAGCCAAAAAGGGTGGGAAGGGGTAGAGCAGTTGGAGAACGTCGAAGAACAATAAAACGATTCATCTATACAGGTGTGTACCTACGTTATATGTTTTATGCTAAATATATTAGCAACGTAATTTGTCAATGTACTCAGATACCAACTCACGTGGTTTATTATTTCATAGAGACCTCAATGACCTAAGGAATGAACTTCTCTTAAAGTGTAAGACGTGTGTCGTAAACTTTGACTAAACTGTGATCTTATAATCTTATCGCATCAAGAGCAAAATAACCGTACTTGACGATGACCCTTTTCAAAGTGCAAATAATCTGATATCATGTATTCGTTGTTTGTAATTGTCGTTTAAAATGATCGTAAACGTTAACATCGTATCGTCCTCGATCATTGCATTGGATATTTAATTATATTTATTACGCCATTAACAATAAATCAAAATTATTTGAACGAGTGATATGTAAAGCGTATAGTACCCTTTTGTAAAACAAAGAGAGAAGAAAATAACGTTCGAGTATACGTTTGAGCATTTTACATTAATAACAATAATAATGAAAATAACTACATAAACGGAATTCTTTTTATACGAATAAAATTGATATAATCAAACATTTCTGATTGATCAAGAGCCCTTTGATAATAAATGTTAAATATTCGATGCGATTGTTTTGTCTTTTTATTTTTTTCCATAAAGTACCTTCCATAAAGCATGGCAAATTAAATGTTATTGCATTTGCGTTAGTTTAATTTACCTTATTCAATGTTAAAATCTTCAATGCATTTAAACTGAACGTCGTGACACATGGGGACATAAATAGGCTCGAAAGTTTACAACCTAGATGAGAGTTTTACTTGCAATTAATCAGGGATATGTGTATGATGAATCCACAAGAAAATAATTACTTTTATTCGATCGAGAAGACGAATGAAAATTAAACAGAAATAACTATGTGAAGAAGAGAGGGAGAGAGAGAATGTTGACTAATTACTTTTAGATTGTTTATTAAAGCATTGATTAACTTGAAATCTTTTACAGATGCATATAAGCTTGATTGAAAACAAAAATTGAACCGATGCTAAAGGTTCGCCAGAAACATTAAAATAAAACTAAATACATATATACCTAACAAAACCATTGATATAACTAAGCGATTCTGCTTGCGTATCACCAATATTTGTAAACGCATATATGCTGAAGGTAAAATAGAAGAAGAGAAAAGAGAAACGTGTACATACATACATACATACATACATGTATACATACATACATACATGCATGAGAAGAGTGGCACGGTTAAATGAAACATTTCAGGTAAACGAACTCCGCAACACGCGTTATATAGGAAGCTTAACGAAGGATTACAGGAGGATTAGTTTAGATTAAAGTCCCTTTTAATGGATGCTCGTAGTTTCTATGCTAACTGCTGCCCTATATACATATCTCAGTTGTTGGTACTCTCAGGAGAAGCAGGTTTTGTTCTTCCGTCTATTCTCCATCTGCTTCACTTCCTTCTCTACTTCTGTTTCGATACGTATGAGAAGAATTTGAATTTCACCAACAATCAAGTATTTCATCACGTAACAACAAGAAACAAAGATAGAAACAAAGATAGAGAGAGAGAGAGAGAGAAAGATAATAATCAAATATTTTCATCTTATTTCATTTAAATCCGTTAATTTGAAAAACAGATTTTCTACAAAAGTTTTATTCAATGTGAACAATATGAAAGATTGACGTTAAGTCACTCCGACTTTGAACAAATTCAAATTCTCTCGACGTAATAAAACAAAACGACGTACTGCATATATATATATATATCTGAATGATCGAATTATAAAAGGGCTCTCGTTTTATGCCCACTCAGCGACGAGCTAAACCATTCCAACAAAAATCCATTCCACTAGTAAAAGCAATGGAAGCAAACGACGATGTCGAAAATACAATCGAAACGGATTGCGAATCTCGCGTTTCGCGTCGGAGCATGAAATTACTTTTGATGATTGTGACATTGTACGCTGAACTGCTCCCGTGACTCGATTAAATACGATAAGCGAACTTTGAACTAGAGTCAAAAGAAGAAAATAAAAGTCAAAAGCGAGTTATACATAAGAACGTAGAAAAACGATTTGATAATCTTTATTTTGTTTTTCTTACGATAAAATTTATTATCGATGACAAAGTGTCCAAGTCTTTGAATAAAACTTAAATAAACTCGAATAAAAAGAAACAGGTATGAAATGCATTTGACAAATATTCAAACATGTTTCTCTTATCTAATTTTGTTATGTTATTTCTAGTATTTTTCCTAAACAAGTAGGATAACTATTTATTATACAGATGTAAAGGACAAACGCAAAACAACAAATACAGATTGCATTTTACGAAAGGGTCGTCCGGATATTCGGCTGATTAAATTCTCCATTGTTCCGGAACCGAAGATAGTTATATTCCGTAATTTCTCTGGTTCAATCGATCGATAACCATTGGAATAAGAGAAGGATGCTGAAATATAAGATGGAGAAGTACCCATGTTTCGTGATATTACGAAGACTGTCGTTCCCAAATGACTTAAGTTCCTCCTTTCCAATACTCATTGATAGAGGAGAAACATTTCTCATTCCGTTAACCCTATGTTTGATATTGCGAGATACTCTTTTACTATATATTCAATACAAATATAACCCGATAGACGTCCAACGACATAAACCTTTCCAGAAATGACTTCGACTACTGATCGCCTCGTTTCCTTCGATCTGGAAACGTTAATTACGTTGCTTTGGTCTCGATGGGACGCTGCTTTCATCTTGTCTATGCTACTTCTTGAGAAATACATGAAAGGAAATATTGAGTATATATGTGCGTGTACTTAGACGATATACACCGTAGGAACTGTTGCGTTATTAATCGAATATTGATTCGTTGAAAATTTTGCTATAATGGAGAGAGAGAGAGAGAGATAAAACAATATTTCTATTAAGGATTAGTTTAAAGCAAGTTATACAATATTGTTTCCATTCAAACAAAAATTGTATATACAATATACTTAACAAATAAATAATATATAATAAAATAATGAGAGAAAAATTAAAAACGATATGTATATGAATTTTAGATAAAAAGATATAGAAATAATTAAAGATTTATTTTATATGCAATATTTTAGAATTATTAAATATATTTTAATATTTAATAATATTTTTAATAAATTATAAAATATTAATTATTCTTATTTTTGTTTTTACTTAAATCACCGTTATAATTTACCAGACCATATAATTGATAATTTATACATCTTTCCAAACTTGATGTCAATGACAGATTATCAACTTGTCGTAAATATATTTTGATAATTATTTAATAATTCTTCTAATCGATTATATTTTAACGAATAAATTTGATCTTGTTAAATTAAATGATTTAGAATAATTTGTATAGAAATTGTTTTACGCGTTGTGGTTTACAATTAGTCCCATCGTTATAAACACGTTCATGATCGATGAACTTTCCTGGTCTCCCACCGAGGAGGGTTCTCCAAGTTCCGTTCCTTTTACCCGGTAAGTCAGCCAACTCTCTGGAGTTATCACGAACGTGCCAAGTTTCTCGGTTTAGTATGACGACATTGTGAACGGATCGAAGCTCCAAACTAATGAATATCGAGGGAGAAGACGAATGTACTACGTGTTATTATTCCGATGACACAACTAAACGAAGCGTAGCCGAAACTATTGTTATTAAATCTCACGAAGAAATTTAGAAAGTATAATTGTTATTGTGTCCAAACAGATAAATACACAAATACATTGAAAGAGATATATTCATTAATAATTGAATTAAATGTGTTAACTGAATAATAATAATAATAAATTTAATAAATTTAAATTAAGAAGAAAGAGAAAAAAGAGAGAGAGAGAGATTATTAATTAAAAAAAAAAAATTAATATCGAACATGTTCTATGTTTTCTCCTCCAATTAATTCATCAATTTATTTTTCATCAAGATAATCATGGCCTACATTGATTTTTCTGTAAATACAATTTTTCAATGTTAATTAATTTGTGCCATTTTTGTTTGCATTTAATTACTTGGTAAAAAAGAAAAATATGCTAAAATATTCCTCGACCCTATCCTCTTTACGTTTCGCAAAGGAGAAACTTTGGGAAACAAAAAAAAATAAAGTGTATACAAAAAGTAAATGAGAAAGATTTTGTTCAAACGTAATAACAAATTTATTAAATTAATCTGACGTGTTAAATATTTTGGCTTATCGTAAAAAAAAAAAAAAAAGAAATCCAAATATATTATAACAGCCAATTGTAATTCATATTAAATAAGTATTTAAAAGAAAACTGCAATAATGTGGATGGACTTACCGATAAATAAGAAATACATTCGCGGTAATACCTCAAATAAATACACGAAACTTTATTAAGTTCTCTGCACGTCTTCTTTGCTCGGTCGTACCTTCTCAATTATGGTTGGCAAAGTAGCTGCTTATTACGCGGTCTGGTGCGTCCGCACGGTTCTCTACTGATTACTTTTATGGTCGACGAAGCGCTCCGAAGGTGTCCTACTAAAGTACACCTTCTAATTATTCTCTTAGATACCTCGCCTATCTAAAATATATATATCATTCGATTCTTTTTTTTTTTTTCTAAAAGACTTCTAAACAACAACTTTCCAAATATATTCGATCAATAACAAAATCGCCACATATACATAAAAATGATATTTCTTATCATAACAATTATATTAATTATTTATTTCAGGAAACAATAAGCTTCATAAATAAATAAATAAATATATATATATGAATAATATAAAAAAATAACGTGCACACATACATGCATTATAACACGCACACACTTTGTTTGTTTTAAATTAATTCGATAAATCTGAAAGAGCCATTATTTTTTACTGTAAAAGAAACAAAAAGAAAAGAAGAGTATAATACGTGGACGCAGCATATACAAGTAAATATAGGACTTTGTGTGTTGGTAAACGTGTTCTACAGGCTATCGAAATATCAAGCAAAGTAGTAGAAGTAAATTACTTCCTCTCCAATCGAGTAGTACCATTTTTTCATTAAGCGAACTTCACTATGTGAAAGTTAAAGAGTGCTTTGAACGTCCTAGATGTGTATCATCTATACGACCTAACGTATCTTTTTGTCATTTGCCCTATAACCTCACATCTCTTTTTCTATCTTTCTTTCTCTAGGTATCTATCCCTGATGTACACGTTTGTCGATAATAGGTAAACTGGCCGCATTGAATCGATGTGGTTCATCGATCCTTTAACGATTCTCCTTCTCCTTCTCAATCTCAATCCCCCCACAAACTCCCTCCTCCCTTTATATACATGTATCTATAATTCTAGTCGCTTCGCAAGACAAGATGAATAAAGAGGATCGATTCGTGTCGGTAATTAATGCATTCAATAACCATCTGCTGTATCAATGATAGTTATATTCGTATTTTTGTTAATTATATATTAAACATTTATAACACACATTGTAGTTATTAGTATTTATGGACAAAAAAAAATATATATATATACATATCTTATATCTAGTATACATTTACATATATTTATTATCGTGGGTTTTATATCAGATATTGTAAATACGTTATATTTTCGCGAATTAATTAAACAGAATATATTGCAACTCGGAGAAATTCAAAATCAGGAAAATCAAACTCGTACCAGGACGACGACCTCGATCCAGAGCAAAAGAGAGAGAGAAGAAGGGAGAGAGGAATAATACGTATCTCGCATTTAATGTGCGAGCGAGTTGGAAAGGTAAATAGAAATAAAGTAGAATTCAATCCTGTGGTAGAACGAGGTAGGTGTACTTCAGCAAATGCATCCGGTATACACATACCAACATCAATGCTAATCTCTGTAATCTGCGTCAATATCAAAAAATCATGTGGGTGAACTTGGCGATTAGTTGATATCAAACGTGTATGAAAGAAAAAAAATATTAACAAACGTACGCGTGTATATGAAATATTTATAAATAATAAGAATATAGTTTTTCTTTCTCCTTTTTATAAAACTAAAACACACACCAGCGTTTTTAAATAGATTTTTATATAAATACAAAAAATTTCCCGTAAGTAATGAATTAATATACATAATATAATGGTTTTGTATAAAGAAAAAAAAAAAGAAAGGAACAGATTAAAGAAAAATAGGTTAATTTAAGCGGAGGAAAATCTGGACAGGCGAGAAATAATAATTTCGAATTTATCAACGAAACGAATGTTTACTCGTGGAATAACGAGTACGAACTTTCCGTACGTTGTAAACACGAAGATCGAAAAGGAGAGGTGAACAGAATTACGTACACAATGTGTATATATGCATGTAGCGAAAACTTTGCAGGCAAAAGTAATTTTAGTTTCATGAGCTAACGTAATTGTGTATCAATTATAGAAACTTGCTTTATATATATATATATATATTTTAATATATTCTGATAAAGGGTCGAAATTTTTGTTGCAATGAAAAATAGTCAAACGAGAATGGTATTGGATGAAAAGTTTATATTTATATATTTATTTTTTTCTTTCTATATTTCTTTCGTTTTCTTTTTTAACGAGCTTTAGCCAATTATAATAAAATCGAGACATTTCTTGAGTATACTTTAGCCATAATTTCTTGAAGATACATAAACCGGGTACTCTCTTTTCCTTTCTCCATTATTTCCTATTGAGATCCGTTTTTTTTTTATTTTTTTTTTTTTTTCATTTTTTCTATTCATCCACTCTCCTCTTTTTTCCATTTCATAATAAATCAATTTAATATTTACCCCAGAGCACGCATATTATTATAAATACAAATTGAGGTATATAAATAAAACGGAGATATATATATATATAGAAAAATGATAAATATTTAATAAATGACAAAAATCTAAATATCAAATATATATTTTCAATACTTAACGAATTATTTTTCTTAAAACTCAGCTTAATACAACGTTTGTTTGTAGGATTCGCGTGAACTATTTCTAAAGTTAACTTCATCTTTTCTCGTTCCTTACTTTCAAACTCATTTCGTTGATGGAGTAAACGCTGTAATTATTCATGATAAATTTACTTCGGAAATGAGGTAAGTCTTAACGTGAATTTTAACCAAACGAGCATACTCGTAGGTAGTCCTTGATGGATTCGTTAACGACGTTTTTAATTATACGGTAATTACGTAATCCAGGTGTATTTAAAAAGAAAAGAAAATTGATATTTTCAACGTGGAGATATAATGGTTAAATTGATTTGACGAGTTTAAAGAATAAAACGTTCATAATGTTACGATTTATCCCCTATTTCCTGTTTTCTTTTTGTTTTCTTTTTCTCTTTTCTTTTTATATTATCCTTGATAAAAGTCATTT
>JACGTP010000249.1:0-53899 GCA_023678845.1 Mischocyttarus mexicanus | reverse complement strand
GGGGGGGGGGGGGGGGGGGGGGGGGGGGGGGGGGGGGGTAGAGGATAAGCACTTTCGGAAAATCAATTTTTTTTTACATTTTCTTATAGTCAAACATTTCGAGAATGTTGTTGTGTCAAAAATTGTAAAATTATTGAACTTTAAGCTTTTCTCTTTCTTCTTTACTTTATCCAAATTTAAAACGCGTTTTTCTCGAAACCACATTTTTAAAAGTCCGTTCCAATCAGCATGCAAAAACTACTGTACCGATACTTCACAAATTTTCTCCACACATTCTACATAAAAAAAACCTCCCTCTTACCTCCCCCTTACCTCCCCCCTACTTTTTTTTCATCAGTTATACTCTACTCCCATCCACCCTTTCTAAGAACAAGCAAATGAAATTTATAAAGTAATATAGAGTGATCTTTATTACGTCAAAAGCTTCATTAAAATCAGTATATACGAAATATATACCCAGTTAACATAAAACGTTAATATGACGTACGATTTACGTCATTTTTGAAAAATTACGTCATATTAACGTCATATTAACGTTTTGTGTTAACTGGGTAATATTAAAGAGACTCCTTTCTTATTAAACACGGCCCAAGTAACCAAAAAGGTTGAACACCACTGCTCAAAGTTATTGACGCCGCCCAATTGCCGCGACCAAGTGGGTCGTCTCCTTTTTTTTCTTTTTTTTTCTTTTTTTTTTTGAAGAAAAAGGTAGATAGAAGCTCAAGTTCTTTTAAGAACAGGAACTGCGGGACTCGATGCAATACGAGCGTCAACATACTGTATTTGGATTACATTGTATATTCTCCCAGTTAACACAAAACGTTAATATGACGTTAATATGACGTCATTTTTCAAAAATTTTTGAAAAATGACGTAAATCGAACGTCATATTAACGTTTTGTGTTAACTGGGCTATATTAGGTGCTCATCATTTTCAACATTTGGAAATACCTTTCTTATTTTTGTTTTTATGATTTAGCATGATTGATCAGAGTTGAAAGGTTTTCAACCTAACACGATGTGGGAGAAAAAAACAATAAAGCTCAAAACTTATTGTGGTATGTAGAAAATGATGATATCATCCCAGAAGGTGGCACAAAAGTTGAAAATACGGAAAACATATCGATAATAATAGGTTAATTTATTATTACATAAGAACTTCGTAAGTTTCTCCTTCTTACTACTTCCTAAGCTTCCTTTCTCGTTTTCGTTACTTGTCTCTTAGAAATTCTCAGATCGTAGTTGGAAAGTTTGCTTCCTGAATCTCCGGTCTATATCGCAACCCTCCCCTTCGTTATTTCCTGAAAACTTTGCACGCGTTCCCTTTCTTCTTTACTTCTTAGATTTGCATGCCAAGACTAATCGATATAAGCTACATCGAACTAAGCAACTACGTCGAGACGGATCAAATAAATCAGCTCGTTAATCATTCTACTGTATCTAACAAGAAAATTTCATTTGAAAATTTCTAAGTGATTTTACCTATTCAAAAATACAAATTAAAAATTTTTTTAAATTATTACACTATTGAGAGTATAATAATAAAATAGTTTGAATTAATTTTTTTGTGAAAAAGTTTTTTTAAATATAAAAAAAAATTGTTTTTTGTATTTTTGCGTTTTTTTAGCATTTTTTGCAAAAACTATTGCAATAATGCAAAATATTATTAGACATTTTTTGTAGACAATTTGATTATCTACTTTATTTAATTATCTAACTTTTATTTAAATTATTTTTTAATATTTTCAACTGTTTAGGAGATATTCTCAAAAAAGTGTATTTTTAGGGATTTCGCAGCGTTTGCGGAACCTTTCCAGTAAAATGGCCACAATAATATTTTGGGATATTAATAATCTAGTATTTGCGCAACTCTTCCATTTTGTCCCATCTTTTCAACCCAAAATGGCAAAGTTAGAGCTTTGTTGACTGGACTAATAATGTTACGTCTTCTTTTTTTTTCTTTTCTCGTTGCCATGCTCGATATTTTCCTCGTCTTAAGAATGGGTCATGTAACGGATGGCAAGTTTGGTCCTCGACAGAAAACGAGGACCAGATGAACGACAGATATTAAGGAAGAATCACGTAACCTAAAAATTCCCCATCGCTTTTCAAAGAATCACAAATTAACTGAAGGATAGGGTAACAATATGATAGGTCAACATATAGAAACACAGATTTCTTGGATTTAAATGTCGTCTGCACCTTATCCCCGAAATATAATCTACCGTTGCTAATTCCCCAAACCATTGAGCCTCGTAGGCATCAATGAAATTAACCAATTGGGAAGATGAAGTGCATTTTCCAAGAGCTGATTCAAATTTACATGACAGATGTATGTTACTCACATGGAATCGCCATCGTAGAGTCACTGGGATCAGGACTATACTCCTCGTTTGGAAAATAGTCGATGCTAGAACACTCGTATTCCATACGCGAGCCTGAAACACACGAAAGAAAAATATTTGTTTATTATATTTTGTAAGATCAATAATATCCCACTTGTGTAATATTTTTAACGGTATACTATTTGGGAATTTGATTGATTGAAATTGACAGTAGCGGTGTAGGAAATGGTATGAATACTTCTATGACTCATCTGTACATAGGTACCCAGTTAATATGACGTAAATCGAACGTCATATTAATGTTTTGTGTTAACTGGGTAATATTAGGTCGTCCCATAAGTTTCTTCCTTTTTCTTAATTAACTTTTTATACTTAATATTTTATATTTTATATTATTCTACTAATATTAAATACCATAGTATTATGAACAAGGTAATAGGAATAAAATTGTATATTGTTAAGTAAAATAATATAAAATACAACACAAACAAAATATTATATTCTGAAAAATAAGGAAGAAACTTATGGGACGACCTAATACATACACACCGGTAAAAAATATAATCTATTTATTGTGAAGTATTATTTTTCTTATAGATATGGAATTTTTTAAATGTTATACAAATAACAATTGATAAAGGAACTTTCATAGAACCTCCCATGCTCTCCATTTCCGGAATGACTTCAATATGATAAAAAACTTTTATCAAAAAATCACACCTCTTATGTATGACTAATCGTACATTTCCAAGTTATCTCGTATTCTCCTTTGCTTCTTTTAAATAATTGTCTTTCTTTGGTCCTTGCTTTCGCGATTCTTGAGCGGAATTATTATTAAGTTTGTAGAAATAAGTTAGCCCAACTGACTTACTTTCTCCGCTTTCTCCGCTTTTATATTAGCTGTGTCGGCGAGCTGACCGTCCGCGTCAGGGTTTGTGCTTCTAGTTGGCGTTAATAAAAGCGCTAAGAAATCCTGTTATCCGCGAGGAAAAACCAATTTCTAGCGTTTTCCACGAGAAGAACCCTTTCCCGGCACTTTTCCTGGCGCCTTCTTACGACCGATTTAATTCTTCCTTTTTTCCGTTTTCTTCTTCTTCTTCTTCTTCTATCTCTAACGGAATTACCCTTTTGCAGACAAACGCACGGAGCGTGAAGAAGAGTAGGATTTTCCAGCCAGCCATTAGAGATGTTGCGGAAAGTAATTTTACATATACCTGCTTGATAACACTACTTTGTATAAATAAAATGCAATATTTCCACTACTAACAACCTTAATACACTTAATGAATTTGCAATTTTTTTTCAACATTGCAATATATTAGGTTGTCCCCTAAGTTTCTTCCGTGCAGCGCTATGAGTGACTTTAAGTGGCTGTGTTTATATAAACATGCAGGCTTATCTCTTAGCCGTTTATGACATCGGTTTCAGTCGTTTCAGAGCTCTTTTAAAGTACGTTTTGTTAGTGACAAAGTCTCTTTTACAATTTTTTCTACACTGTTCAATATGGAGAGCTAAAAGAAGCATTTGCGGCATGTTATGCTTCATTGCTTTAAAAAAGGCAATAGTGCAAAGAACATTGAAGACGAGATTTGCACCGTTTACGGGAGTAGTACTACGACTATTAGGACCGTCTGCAATTGGTTTAAAAAATTTAGAGCTGGCAATTTTGAATTGAAAGATGAAGACTGCAGCGGCCGCCCAGAAACGACGGATACGGACATTATCAAGACTGTGATCACTGAAATTCCGCAATTTAGTGTGCGCGAGATAGTGGATGCTACTAATATTCTCAAAACAACGATACATAAGCATTTAATCAAGATGGGATATGAGAATCGATATGAAGTTTGGGTTCCACACCTACTGACGGAGACCGGCCTTACGAACCGCGTCTCTACGTGCGATTTGCTTCTCCAGCGACATGAAAGGGATCCTTTCTTAAAGAGACTTGTCACTGGAGACGAGACTTGGATTTTATACCAAAATGTGCATCGAAAACGCACTTGGTCTAAGGAAAATAGACCTTCAACTGTTGCGAAGCCTGGCCTTCACACGAAGAAGGTTCTTTTGTGCATTTGGTGGGACTAGAAAGGTGTAGTGTACTACAAGGTCCTTCCTCAAGGTTATGCGATCAACGCTGATAATTATTGCAATCAACAGGATCAATTAAAAGCCGTCATAGCAAAAAAACGGTCAGAATTGGCGAATCGACGAGGCTTCGTTTTCCATCACGGCAACGCAAGACCGCATGTTGCGTTGGCCGTAATGCAAAAATTATTACAGTTTGATTAGGACGTTCTACTTCATTCTCCGTACTCCCCAGAACTTGCTCTATCCGATTACTACTTGTTCCTCTCGTTAAACAATTCTCTCCTTGCTAAATCTTTCCTATCCATAAGCGAAATAAAAACGCACCAAAATGAATATTTTGCAAATAAGTTTGAACGATTTTGGAAAAAGGGCATAATGAGGCTTCCTGAGAGATGCAAGAAGGTTATAGAACAGAATATTTCATATATAACGTAATAAATTCACCTTAAACAACAAATATCGTGTATTCATTTCGCATCAAAAAAAAGGGAAGAAACTTAGGGGACAACCTAATACTATATATAATATTATCGAGTAAATTGTGCATTGATATAGGATTGCATAGCCCCTATTGAAATAACAAATAACAAACCTCAATCAATTATTTATATTTATAAGTTTAATATGCTTAACACTTTGAGACAATTTGTACATTTGACAATGAACGATGTAATTTGTATTAGACAAAAGTCAATTCTACGATGACAACTCGTAATTATTATCTACAAAGTTATTGCATTTTCTTGAATATTCTTGAATATTATATCATACGCGCATTAGTATTTGTGAATTTTCCTCCCGTTGATTACACGCCAAACTGATTACACTTTGTTTGTTGTGACATTAACTGTTACCGTTCCTCCGCATGAAGTTGTTACCATCCCCAAAGAAGAGCAACGAGCAGTTATCCGTTTCTTGTTGTTCATAAGTAAATCAAGAAATCAAAATCCATCATTGAAAACTTTAAGTCATTACTCCAATACTTTAGAGACAACAAGAAACGGATGATCTTCTTTGGTGGTAACAAGGGATGTGCTTGTCAAGCAAAGCCCGTTCGTTGTTAATCGATCAAGAAAATCTAACAAACCTAAATTTATTCAAACTTGTACAAACGTGATAGATAAGAACACAGAAATATTAATTCGTGAAAACTCGACAATGAAACGTACATAAATGAAAAGAAAAGAAAAAAACAAGAGAAAGATGTAATTAAATTGCTAACAATTATTAACTTAGCCTCTTTTGTATATGCCTCCAATTAAAAGGCACAATTTATTTGAAGAAAAATAAAAGAAAAAAAAAGAAAATTCCAGCGAAACGTAATTAAAAGTAACGTGTAAAAATAAATGCAAAAGAAAATGATATTCCTTGCAGATTATGGAAACGAGGAGTTTTTCTTTGCTGATTTCTACATTGCTGATTTGAAATCCCAACGCAGGATCGTTCTACCGCAATAAGAAGCTATCCCCCTGCTGTCGACTGTACTCTCTCTCTCTCTCTCTCTCTCTCTCTCTCTCTCTCTCTCTCTCTCATTGGTAAATGGTTTCCTTTCATTCCTATTCCTCCTTCTTTTCTTTATTTCTTTTTTTCTCCCGTTCATCCAAGAGCATAGCCAAGAGGCATCTCTCAGCTCGTAGAACCTGTAGAAATAGATCGAGACCGACTGATGGGGTTAGCAGAAGGAGAGTGGTTTCCGGTGCCCCGGGTAACGAGTCATTTCCGACCTAGGCTACTCCTCTCCTTCTTTCTCCTATCTCAACAAAATCCATCGAGTACTAACAGCCGTTTCAAATCTCAAGAGAAACAGAGGAACATAGGCTGGAATCCTGGAAAGCATTACGAACATTATCGACTAAAATGTCTTTTTCTCTTATCTTCAAATCTTTCTCCTTTCGAAAGTTTTCCTTTCGATATAACATTCCACTAAACATGCTTCTTTAAATCCTCCATTGTACTTGGTACGATCAACAGGGGATGGTTTATTGTGAACTGTTAAAACCAATTACAACTGATTGAACAAATTGCGAGGTGCATTGACGGAAAAACGGTCAGAATGGAACTTTAAGTACGACAAAGTTATTTCGTTGTACGGGGAAATCTGAAAAAATATTCAAATGGGAAATCTTAACACTTTACCGACCGCTAGCGGTTCAACAGCATATGTACATCTAACCGATCGTTCAACCACAGATTCTATAATAATAATAATAAAAATATTATTTTTATATAATAATAATTGTTTATCGTTATAGCAACTGATTAATAGATTATCGATGGGTAAGCGTCAGCGATAAAAGAACTAATTAATAGGCTATCGGATAATAAGCATCCCTGAAAAAAGCCGATTAATAGGCTACCAGTCGGTAAAGTGTTAAAATATTGGCCCTTCGGACTACCATCTCGGAAAGAATTTCACTTGTTTTGAGGATTGCCTCCAAGGACGAAGCGTTCTTTCGACGAGGTACCCGTCTTCTGCCGGAAAGATGGGAAAAAGCAATGGCAAGTATTTTGACAGTATTTTCATAAATGTATTTTTTTATTTTCATTGAAAACAAATCTTTAATTGTCTTTTAAAAAACGATACGAATTAATTCCAACACCTAGATAGATTTATGTACTCACTTATGGCGACGCAAACACGCCAGAGGCCACTGTAAGTGACTTTGCTGTCCGGCTCGACGGAGGCGTTTGAGGACGTCTTTGGAAGCTTTTCTTCGGTCAACAACCACTCGCCCGTACTTATGGCAACGGCGACAACGATGAGGGAGAGCATCGCCGAGAGGCCGGATGCGATCCCGAGACCACCCCCGCTGACGTTGCTTCCACTATTATGGTTCTCAACCACGACACTTCCGCCACCGGCGACTATGGCACTTGCTGCAGCTGTTGTCCCTCTTCCGCCAGCTGTACTGTTCCCGCTGTCGCAGCACCAGCAACAACAAGACATCACCTCGCAGACGACTCTTCTCATCGGAACATCTCACTTATTTCAACTAAAATTTATTCCTACCACTTATACATTTATTTCTAACAATGATCGTCCCAACGTTTGTGCAAGTCAAATAACGCGGAATTACTTTAAAGGTTAGTTTTTGTTAAAAGGAATTCAATGTATGACAGAAAGTCATACGGAACGTATATTAATCGTATTAATCGTATTTACGTAAGACAATGAAAAATAGATGACGTAAGAAAATACAAGTATTGCGATAAATGAAATATTTCATCAATACACATGTATCCAAGTTAACCGATCAAACTAAAAGTATACACGGCTAGTGCGAAAGATCGAATTATGTTTTCGAAATAGTAACATTGACCGATTGGTTCGTGTCACGTTTAATTAAACTTGGTTCGTTCCTAATCAAGCCTCATCGATACGCATCATCGGAATCCGAAGGAATGATTAATCGAACTGTTGTATGTCAAGTTGTATAAACTCTTCTGACAAATTAATCTTCTGCCTTGATCCAGAAAACAACTCGTTTATTATTCGTCCTAAGATTCCTGCAACAAAAATGATATACGTCAATTATATTACCTTGCTCGCATTTACATTTAATTGTTTAATTCTTTCGAAGAAAAAATAATCATTTTGAAGAACCTTTTATACAAAAAATAAAATATTTTTTTATACTAAAACTCGTTTGTATTAGTTTAAACGTGTTAATATCTGTTAACAAAAAAAAACAATGAAATATTTTTAACCTTAAAGAAAAACTTCCCCCCCCCCCCCATTATACAATAGCATACCAAGAAATACTTTTGAAATACTTCCTTCTCTTAAAACGAGAGAGAGAGGGAGAGAGAAAGAGAGAGAGATGCGAAATTAGATTTAATTTGAAAAAATAACCAGGGATCTCAAGAGAAATAACGTATCCTTCTTTCATTATCTCCGTTTGCGAATGTGCTTGATTAATAATACTCGTGACATTATTATTTCATTCAGTCATAATAAATATTTCATTTTAGTTAGATAACTTATAGCAGTACTAAGAAGTATCATTGATAAGAAATAGTATACCGTATCGTTAACGAGAGAGCTATTACTTCTACTCAAAGTACAATATTTCTCGTAGTAATTGTGCCATTGTAAAAGAAACGTCGAAAGGACTGACTAAAGATACAATATTGTGATAAGAGGAGAAAGAGAGAGAGAGAGAGAAGAAAAGGTTTGTTAGTTATAAGGTACGACAACCTGTTTTGTCTTATACCACTAATAAGATTTAATATAAATGACAGACATTTATTATTTTGACATCATTAAAATGAGTTTTAATTCATTATTTGGAACCGTAGTATAAGATTGATACAACATTTTGCGGAATATAATAACAATGCAATAATATTAATTTTTCGCAAAACTTTATCTTTCATTTCCTTAACCTCTCTTTCCACAGGCCCCCCTTACCGACTGGTTCAACGCTTTTCACGAATGGAATTTCATAGCCGATAATACACCATACACGCGAATGTTCGGTCTCAAAATTCGATGGCCTTTCTCCGGCGCCTGCCTTTAATTAATCGGATTAGGAGTCGCGTCAGCGAAATTGATTTTTGCCAAAGGAAGCTGAGAGCACCTATTCGCCCTCACCGAGATTCATCGAGAAGCCCCTTTTACAAGAAGAAGACCATCTCAAAGGGTAATAGCAGACGGTGCAACTTTTATTTCGATCGTTATGCATACGACATAAAAGAAGAATTACAAATACACGTAGAGTTAGTCGGAGTATTCATATACGGATAGATTAAGATTTGAATTAAATTTTATCGAGTAATGCGTTGTATGATTGTGTGGTAGTAATGAGTTGGAGATTTATTGCAACGTCATAACCTGTAATTCGCTAGTATCATTAATAAAATACATCACAGTACCATTTAAAAAAACTTGACTTTCAAATGTCCAAAGTGCCTCCACTTGCAAAAAAGTTATTATCGCCACTGGATGACCCCCCCCCCCCTTCGTACTGTTCTATATTATTTCAGCACATATTTCTGTCAAACTTATAGTTTCGAAGATATCTGAGATATCTAAGATGCCCCACTCTGTATAATCACCAATTATTTATAATAACGTTGAACTGTACAATTCCACACTTTTTGTTTGTTAATAAAATCAATAGTGCAATAGACGTTATTAAACTTCATATAAAACATAATAAGCTGCGAATCGAATTGCAGAGGAAAAAAAAAGAAAAGACATTATAATACTCCTCGTGAAGAGAAATAAGTATTTCGTAAAACGATAGACTGTGAAATAAAAACTTGGTATCGAGCCAAGTTCTATCTCTGTCCTTCTCTTTCTCTCTCGCATTCTACAGCTCCGGCTCGTTAAAAAAGCAGAGTAGGAAAAAAAAGGAATGAAAAAATGTTAAGTGACCAAGGGAAGAAAAATGACGTTTTTAGAAAAAGTGACCACCGAGTTATCTCCGAATAGAAATTATTATTTTACTATTATTTAAATAGAGAGAGAGAAAGAGAGAGAGAGAGAGAGAATTGCGGATTTATCCAGTGTAGGTTGATCATTTATTCAAATGAAACAAAAGGTTTATTCGAATGTATTTTTTATCGACAGATATAAACGAATTTTTTACAATGGGTTTCAACAATGAGATAAATGTTACATTGATTTATTCGATAATAAATGATCTAAGTAAACCTCTACGTTTATTTTCACCTAAATAGCTTTAAAGATCGTTTAAAAAAATGTTTGAAAAAAGAAACATTTTCAAGACAGAGAAATAATTTTTTGAGTAAAGTAAATTAAAATTCTCCTTGAGCAATGTTTACTTTTATGTAAGATAATGATTAAGATTTTCTTTATGAAAAAGAAAATAGACAATATTTTTTACCCTAATTATACTTAATCTATTTAGAATATGAGCAAGTTAATGTTAATACCTTAAATAATCTGTATTGTTTATTTTTTAAAGATACATCAAATATCGTAAATAAAAAGTTGAATGAAATTCAATGGGGCTCGTGTGCTATGTCAAAAATATTTTTTCCTTTTTAATTACTATAAATAGAATCATCATTTTTTAAACATCCACAATGATAGTTATTTTTTATTAGGAATTCTCAGTTGAATCTAATTATTTAAGATTAATTTAAATGTTACACAAATCTTATAGAATATGCTAGTAAAATTGAAAACAAAGAAATAGAATATATTTTGTAATTTTTAATATATATTTATCTCGTGTATATATATAATGTAATTAGGCTTATGAAAAATTTCAGATATATCAAACTATTATTTTTGAATAATATTAATCAATTGTAATCGATATATACCATACATATACTTATTAATTATCTAACATATATATATAGAAGTAATATATTATAAATATATAGTAATATATTATAATAATTACTATATTACTATATTATAATATATTACTATATTGCTATATTACTATATTATAATATATTACTATATTGCTATATTACTATATTATAATATATTACTATATTGCTATATTATAATATATTACTATATTACTATATTACTATATTATAATATATTACTATATTGCTATATTACTATATTGCTATATTACTATATTATAATATATTACTATATTACTATATTACTATATTTTAATATATTACTATATTACTATATTTAAAATATATAGTAATATATTATAAATAAGTATATATATTAATAAGTATATGTAATATATCTAACATATATATATATATATATACATATGAAAAAATAAATAAAAATATGTCATTGGAAATAGAAAACATCTGTTCAAAAGTAGGTCACAGTTAAGAAAAATAGGTCAGAGATATTTACTTTTTATTTTAATAAATAGTAGAATAATCCATACGTAGTCAATGAATTGAAATAGATTCAAATCAAACGAGCTGAGCATCAGCTTTGTTTATATCTCTCAGTGAATTCTTGGAAATTCGTTATATATTGAATGTACATAGAAAAACATTCCCCAACACCGGCTTATGTGAGCATTCAACGTTTTGTTTACATTCACCTCTCTCTCTCTTTCCAAAAAGTGCGAAAGATTAAACGAAATTCAAGAAAAAGATATTGTACCTTTAAAAATGTTTCAAAACAAAGATTGCTGTTGTCGAAAAGCTTGCATATAAAATTACGAAGAAAAAGAAAGAAAGAATATTTTTCAGAAGCTTTGGTATTTGAGAAATTTTAATAAACAAAATGTATTGCTTTACGAAGCTATCGAGCGTAGAACTGTGGAATGAAAACGTCAAAAAAAAGAAAAAAGTTTGCCAAGAAATTGAAGTTTTAGGTATTTGTTAATTAAATTTTTATACTTAATATTTTATATTTAATATTATTTTACTAACATTAAAATACCATAGTATTATGAGTAAAATAATAGAAATAAAATCGTATATTGTAATCGTGTATTAATAATATAAAATACAAGACATACACACAAAACATTTTATTCTGAAAAATAATAAAGAAACTTATGAAACGACCTAATATTTTTCAAATTTGAATGAGATTTTTCAACGAAATGGAATCAAGGTAAAATAAAAATGTAAATAACATTTATCCAAGCTTAAGATAGTTTATTCACACACGTTAGAGTTTTTGCCTACCTGATGCACACCTGGATCACCCACGTTCCACGTTAAATTCACTTTCCTTCTCTCTCCCTCTCTTATATTTTACTTCAAATCAACACTAATCGTTTTCATTTCACGATTAATACTCGGTTCATGTCTTAACGAAGATATCCCTATTTCTGATAACAAACGTATCAACCAATATTCGATTCTGTTAATAACTAAAGCACCTGCTAATAGGAAAATAAATCTTCCTTTCTTTTTTCACGACAAAAAATAGAAATGAAAAGAGATAAAGAAATAATAAGAAGGAGAGAAAATTATATATCATTGATAAATATTTCAATGATAAATAAGAACACAGGTGTGAAATACGATCTTTGAGTGATTAACTTGTTCTATCAAATGAAGTAGAAGAATTCGTAATAATAAGGATGAGAAGGATGAGATAAGGATGTGATAAGGATGAGGAAAGAAAAAAAAAATTTTTTGAATCTTCGTCATCCGCGAATAGGAAGTACGCAACTGAGGGTAGAAATTCGACTAACAGCGGTCGACGCCCGTTGTCGCACCACCCCTCCCCCACTCGGATGCGCGCATCTATCCGCGCATCATGCACCCCTACTGTAACATAATATCATATATATATATATATATATATATATATATAATAGTAGGCCGTTGGTAACGTAGGCCTAGGAATAAGGGTTGAAAGGAACGTTGCGTCCTCCAACGAACGAACAACTTATTTGTTTCTAGTTTTACAAGGACAAACTATTATACAGTACCTCAGTCCCAGAATTTTTGTTGAAACTTTACACATATGAAAATGTTTATTAAAATTACACATTGCATCCTACAAGTAGGCGACCTATTTATGAGTAACCCTTTCCAAGATATCGACCGAAGAAATTTGAATAAATAGTAGGATATTAATATACTTTCACATTTTTTCGGTCAATACAAATTCGTCGATTCAAACAGTTTAATTGGATTTTCTTCTTTTTTACTTTAATCTTAGCAACTTTCATAAAATTGTACAATATTCATAAAATATATCATTTTTAGCTATATTTTACAATTAGTAATTATATTTCGTAAATGAAATAGATCAAATTTAATGTATTTAAACGTAACTAAAAGCAAATTTTTATCATCTTTTGAATTTTACATATCACACGGGATACTAAATAGGATTACAAAATTTCTTTTAAATAGGAATAGCAGCAGCTGTTGAGTTAGAAAAATTAAGTTAAAAAGGAACTTGAAATTTTTATCGATATTTCAAACTTTTCTCTCAATATCTAAACTAACGTGAAATTTTTCTCCTACTCGAAGTTATTTAAAAAAAATAAATCTGAAGTTATTTAAAAAGACAAGTTTTATAATAAAAAAAGAAGCACACTTTATATTTGCATAGGTGAGATAATTCAAGTTGTGTTTCGTATCCGATTGCCATTTGCAATAATTTTAATTAGTGATATAACTTTTTTTTCTTACTAACAATAATTAGTATACATTGATACAATATATTTTTTCTATTTATAAATAAAACTAATACTTAATAATACATTTTTCTTTTCTAATTATGAAAAATATCAAAGTGTAGTTGGTAACATTGATACTTTGACTCTATGGGATACGTCATTATTTATGACGTCATTGATACTTTCCGATTTCGTTCAAGGTCAGATCGTTCTGGCCCCCACCCTCTTTTATACTTTTTTCCTTTGACTGATACTATATTTTCTTTTTCTCTCTCTCTCTTTCTCTGTCTATTCTCCCTCCAAGCAACCACAAAACGTCATTCACGACACAAAACTGGTCCGAAATTAAACTACGACTTTAGTGCTGCAGTAACCGTAAGAGTGAAAAGTGTTGCTGCTAGTTTGCTAGGAAAATAATTAAAAAGAAAAGAATAGAGGTAAGGTATATATTATTTTAAATATATTTTTTTCGATTCAAGTATTCAGACATATCTCTAACAATAAATGCATATTATTTGACTTTTATAATGCTATTTAATAACATAACTGCAATATCATTTGGAAAATATATCCATACTTTTCGTAGTAGTGTCGTCATGTTAAAAACGTAAATGTGTTACACGAATGTACCCAACCATAAGGGAATTTCTTTCGTCTCTGTGTATGTGTTGTGTGTGTTTGTTTGTGTTTGTGTTGTGTGTGTGTGTGTGTGTTTAGTCGCATCGTGATACTTCAATGTCACGAATATCTAATAGAGACTACGTGAAAAATAATACAAATTATTTCTAGAAGAATGGTTCACAGTTGAAATAATGCATGCAAGAAATAAGATGACGTAGAAAATATCAAAATTTCACGTGGAGTGAATAATAAAAATATTAACGTGAAATAATATATTAAATGTAAAAATAACATTTATTTATGAATAATTTTATTAATTATTAATTGTATTAATTAATAATTACATTTATTTCAAGTTTAAAATAATGTATTTTGTTTTACTAATAAATATTAAACATTTCTACTTACTAAAGTGAGGTTAGGTTTGATCAATGTTAGTTAATAACAGCTTTAAAAATTTATTTATGAATCTATTTCTTCAAAGTTATTATTACAAAGTGTTTATTTTAACTTTTGAAATTTTACATAACAATATTTTATTGTATATATATACTTAAAATATTTAAATACTCTGTTGGATTACTTTGTCTATTCGTTTTCTCGAACCTAAAATTCAAACGTAAAACACGTTAAACAAACATCGGATTGTTGAATATTTCTGATCATCTAACTTTTCTTTTTTCCTTTATTTGAAATAATATAAATAAAATATAAGTGTTTATAATTATTTTCTAAAAGATCGATCAACTTGTAATAACATTTATGGATATAATCAAGTTTACGAAATTCTAATATCTCTATGTGTCATCCGCATTCCATTAAAATGATTAAAGGTCGCCATTTCTTGTTTAATTATAGTAAAAGGTCGAGTTTCATTAAAAACAATTTTACATAACGCGTATATATATACATTAACATAATATTTTTCTCATATATTTGTAAATAGGAAAAAAAAGGCAAACTTTTAGTTAAAACTCTTATTTTTAATTTATTGTCAAACAAATATAATATCACATATTGAAAGAAAAAAAAATTAATTTTCTTACAAAGAATACTTTATATTAAGTCGTCCCATAACTTTCTTCATTATTTTTTACTATAAAATATTAAGTATAAAAAGTTAATGAAGAAAAATAAAAGGAACTTATGGAACAATCTAATATATTTCTATGCATTATATACTACCCAATTAATACAAAACGTTAATATGACATTCGATTTACGTCATTTTCCAAAAATGACGTAAATTTTAAAAAAAATTTTTTAATGACGTAAATTTAAAAAAAAATTTAAAATGACGTAAATTTAAAAAAAAATTAAAATGACGTAAATTTTTTAAAAAATTTTTGAAAATGACGTAAATCGAACGTCATTAACGTTTTGTGTTAGCTAGTTATATATCTTTATAATAATTCTTTTCTATTGTTTATTTTAGAAAATGTTTAACGCACTAAATCTTTGGGTTGCGTTAACTGCTCTATTGGTCATCTTTACCATACCGGATGTTTCATCATTTTCAAGTAAGAATTCTTTCAAATATTACATTTATCGCGTCATAATATTTTTTTTATCTTAAAACACAGACTTTTTTTTATCTTAATTATGATTCTTTCTTGTTTTCTTTTTCCTGCTGATATCTACAATTAAAATAGGAAAAAAGAAACCACTTGAATAAGAAGAAAGAAGTCTACGAGATTGTGAAATAAATAAAATAACTTTGCGTTATTTTATTTGTATTATAATAACGTATACGATTGCATTAGTACTTTGTAGAATTTCTTTGTCCTCTAGGTCTCTCTTTTGTCGATTTACCGTTAACGAATACTCCTTCGTAAGAGGTAGAAAATCAGGTATAATCTAACCGCGACCTTTCCCATCTTCTTTCTCTCGATAATTGAAAATCGATGGGGTGAGGGGGGTGGTTCTTAAGCAAAGACGAGCCAGGCTTTTGAAATAGTGTTATCAACGAGAAAGGTGTGGCTCGACTTAACGTCGCCCTTTAAAAATCTACTTTAAGATCCCAGATCGTTTCAAGTATTTTTATTCACATGAATTTACGTTAGATTATAAATTAGATGATACGACGACGGAGGCTTGCACGAGTAATTACAATTACGATCTTGAATGTCTTAACAGTTGGTCAAATTATATTACCCCGGTTTAAAAGACGCTATTATCGTCATTGAAAATATTACAAAACGATCTTTTTCAATTTACCATACTTTACTTATCTATCAATGATTAAATGATTGTTCAACGTTACAAAATGATTTACATATAGTTATATATCATGCATCAATCAAATTTTATTTATAACCATGACGTTAACGTTTAGTTATTTCATATTGTGTTTTTTCTTTTTCTTTTTTTTTTTTACCTTTACACACGCGAGCGCGTAAAAATATTTCCTGGAAACTGTGTGATCCCCATTAGCAAAATAAATGTTTTTAAAAATGAAAATATATATTTTGGATTTCAGAATATGGAAGGAGCTGTAAGGATATTGGATGTATGAGAGATGAAGTATGCGTTGTAGCCGAAGATCCTTGCACAGCTTACACAGAATCAGATAAATGTGGTTTATATCCGACGTGCAGAAAAATTAGCAACACCGGTAAAAATGATAATCAAATTTATAATAATATTAATACTTATCTATTTTTCCTATTATATTCGCATTTTCATATTTATACAGAATAATTTCAGAATAACTGTTTATTATTTCTCTACTAAGAGCATGGTAATTAAACACCTTTATCGTAATATTATAATGCTCCGGAGCCCTCAGGTACAAAGGGTTAATATCATAGTTTTAAATGAATTAATACCCAGTAAACACATTTACGTAAAAATGATGTCAATTTGACGTCATGAAAAATAATCTTGAACGTAAAAAATCGGTTCTGAAACCAGTCATGTGAAGGTCCCTATTTCGCACTTTTTGATGAATAATTCTTACATAAATATGACTTATATATGACGTCCATGTGATGTTCACTTGACATAAAAGTGACGTAAAATCGATCATATTAATTTCAAAATTGACTGATATGAAAAATGACTTTCTTTTTCTAGCATTATATAGGGAATTTCAGAATATTAGGGATTTTTACATATTTTTTTTCGGCGGAAAAATTTCAAATTTTAAAATCCTTTAATTGAAAATCAAATTATTACAAATAAAATTAAATAAAAATAAGAATACAAACAAAATAAATAATATTACAGATTCAATACTTAAAATTATCGTCTTGCAAAGACTATCACAAAGCATTCGTTTGTAGATGTATATAATGAACTTATGTATGTAATTTCTATTATTAATGTAGTAATTTCTTGCAATTTTTTTGTAGTATAGGGTTTAGTAGATGATATTTTAATCTTTTGGCACCACTTCGCCTTGTGTTTAGAAGCTCTTTGATTTCCTAATCAGAACTAATTACTACCCGTTTTGGAAAATGCAGCAGTATCCCACGTAGGGAATTTCTCCAATATCACATCTGGAAAAATTATAATTACTTCAATATTATATACATTACAATATTATAATAATAATACACTAGGAAATTAAAGAAGGAACTTATATACATGTACTTTTTCGTTTCATCTTTTTTGTTTCGTGATATTCTTTGTAAGTCGATAATTTTGACTCTAAATCAGAAACTGATTTCTGAGTGTGTAGTGGTAATTTTTGTCTTATATTTTCTAAAATGTCACAGTTAACATTCGACATATTTAACCACTATGTGCCGTCAGTCTTTGTTTCAAATTTTTCATCTCTACTGAAAGTGTTCCCAGAATAGTTAAGACTGCATCAATCTTATCTTAAATCATTTTGATATTCATAAACTGACTTATTACTTAATTAAAAAATAATTTTTTTTTTAAATGGTAGTAGCAATAGTTAAAATAAAAAAGAGAGAGATAAAAATATAGTAGAGAGTAATAGTAAAAGTATTACTTACATTGCAATGTGCAATGTGCACAGAGTCCGAAGAAGTTATATGTCATATTTAACACTTACCGTGCGGACAACGTATTTTTACGTTTATTGCAGTCTGTTACTGGAGCGCGGGTCACGTAAAAATACGTATTTAGTAGATAAAAAAAAAATAAAATAAAAAGAATTTCGTTCATAAAAACGAAGTAGTTTTCGATTTACTACGATTTTTCTGAATACCCTAACTTCCACGCGATTCACGAATAAACGCCCTTTGCACGCGTAATTTGGCGGCGAGTTATACCCGCATGCATACAGCAACATTCTACGTCAGATTTCAGTCATATTTACGTAAAAATTTTATGTCAAAAAAATGACCTAAATCGAACGTCATATTAACGTTTTGTGTTAACTGGGTAGTTGCAAATATTAATCAAATTAATAGAAAAATCAACTGAAATAATATTATAAGGTCAATGAAGAATCTTTCAACATTTATTATATATCATTTTGACACAGATGCACTATCAACAAAAATGTTTAATTACAAATCCTCTGTCGCCCCTAACCCCCCACCCCCCTCCTCATATCTGAAATATAAATAGTTATTCTGAAACATGGGATTCTGTAGGAACAACTCGCTTCGAAATCTTTTTTTTTTCGATAAATAAAGAGCGAGTTAGTATAATTAAACTTACGTTTAACTCAAAGTCATTAATATGACCTTGACACGTTGAACGAAATAGACAATATCTGACAATGAGTTTACTTTTTATTTTTCTTTAACGCTAGACTATCTAACAAATTGAGTGAATGGAAAATGTGAAAATATACCGTTCAAGTGAATTAAATAATTTTATTATTGGATATTTCTCTGAACACTTTCGTATCTTGTTGTCTAAGAAACAAAGGGTTACTGATACATAGATTACCTAAATTTTTAAAAAAATATTTCAAATAATGTCTCTTAATCGGTCAAGACATTGGTGTTATAAAATCAATTTTAATATAAAAAAAACTCATAATGATAATAACACAAGATATTAACACTAGAATTACCGGAAAAAAAAACCTACTTCTACCAAAACCAGTCAAAATGGCTGATCATTTATAATCGTAAGAACAGAAGAATTTTTTTATTGTTTTGTTTTATATTATCATATAAAATGAATATAAGGGTATGGAAATACATCTTCATGGTGCCAATTTTTAAAAATATAATAATTTATTTATAATAACAACATTTTTAATGATACTAACAAGTGAATGCCAACAAGCGTGGTCTTTTTTGAAAGCAATTTAGATGCTAACGGTAAGCTCGTAAAAAAATTATCGGTTGTTATACATCTTCCTTTTATAGTATATGGTTCGATAAGTTTTTGTACAACATATTCACTAAGAGATTGCGATTTTGCTCGTGTTTCATCTTTCCCTAAATATGGAAACCTATTTAGAATATATTTTGTTGTAACATCAGATGCCAGCCAAAATTTTATTCCAAATTTGTCAGGTTTAGACGGTAAATATTGCGTAAATAGGCATCTGGATTTTGTTGCAAAGAGTTGTTCGTCAATTCTGATATTTTCTTTTGGCTTGTAGCAATTTCGACTATTTTGAATGAACCTTTCCCATACTGTTGATATTAAAGCAAATTTGCCATTTTTCAAACGTTAGCTTCTTTCACTTCTTTTATCAAAGCGAATAAATTTCAAAATTTCACTGAAATTATTTTTATTATATTATATAATCAAGAATATTCCTGAAATTATTTTATTATATTATATAATCAAGAATATTCCTGTCAATCAGTAATAAAAATGCGCTATTTACTTCACCTTTGATAATATTTCTTTTAGCATATCCTGTGGTGCCGGATATATCTTTGAAAATATTATAAAGTGGTAATCTTCCAGTTGTAGATCCTTCTTGTATTTTTCCCCAATTGGTTCCGTCTGCAGCAATTTCATTTTTTTTATTTATATTTTCTTTTTCCTCTTCAGAACTTGAAACTATACGAGCACGTCTTCTTTTCCGTAGATTCAAAATATTTTCTAATTTACTGTCCGAGGACTCTCAAACTTCTTCATGATCTTCATACTTATCAAACTTATCAAAATCATCATTATTATCACTATAAACTATTTCAATTTCTTCTTGGTCACTTTTTTCATCCTCGATATCAGAAGCTTCCATTGAAATATTGTTTATTTTTCGCAGCAAATCAGAGGTTTATATACGTTTTGCCATTGTTTAGGGCTTACAAAAAACCGCTATAATACTAAAAAATAGATGCTATTCCTACGACTATGGAATAAAGAATGATCGCGTAAAACTACATCGATTCTATTATTTCGATACACTACATCAACGATTATATCACTATATATTATCGCCAGATAAGCAATAACATAAGAGAAAATATTACAACAAAGAATAATACATTCGTCTAAATATCTAATCAACGGTGTTGATTTCAAAAAACAGATATTTTCAGATTTATATCCACTTTAGGAAGTACCAGTCAAAATGACTGGTATTGGTAGAAGTAGCAGATGCCAAAATTTATTAGAATTCTGTTTAAGTTATAAAAACATAAAAATTATTTTTACAAACCATTCCTTATATCTAGAAAAGTCATCATATAGTTTTGAAAAAAAAATGTAACATGAGGTGGGAATTAAATATTAAAGTTGCGCGACCGGTCATATTGACTGGTCTGGTAGTTCTAGTGTTAAAGGTAGGACAAATATAATTTAATTATATCATAGTATAAAATTAATGTGCACTATAATCTTTTAGAAAAAATATTAAATTTCATATTTTACGCGTTTTTTCCGCGGTGAAAATTTCAACACTGACTTTAATAATTGTATCAATATAGTAATGTAATACATATTTCACATATATATCTTTCATAAGAATTAATGACACTCGTGCATGATGTTACATATGCATGAGAGAGACCGTGCGCATATTTTAACTTTGTTTTAACGCGATTCTTCTATCACCGTATATGGAGTATCATTAAACTTGGTAATTCATTTCCACCAAAGTATGACAAACTTTCTTCTTCTATCGATACAGCATATGATATAGCACAAAGAATTAACATTTCTCTTAATGATATCTAACACATTGATGTTATTTGAGAATTATTGGGCTTTATAATATTTTTCTACAGAGGGTGGTTGCTCAAGCATCATTTGTAAAGAAAATGAATACTGCAGAACTGAAAACAACGTACCAAAATGTGTAAGCAAGGTTTCATCCAATGGTGGGTATTATCTGCATCGCGACAATAAGTTTTTCATATTATTTAATAATATTTCTTTCTTTCTCTTTCTCTCTCTCTCCACTTTATTGAAATGACTACCCAGTAAACGCAAAACGTTAATATGACGTACGATTTACGTCATTTTTTTTTTGAAAAATGATTTCAAAAAACAGATATTTTCAGATTTATGTCCACTTTAGGAAGTACTAGTCAAAAATTTTTTTTTGAAAAATGACGTAAATCGTACGTCATATTAACGTTTTGAGTTTTCATTTTTCAAAAATTACGTAAATCGTACGTCATAATAATGTTTTGCGTTTACTGGGTACTAATAGAAAATGCTTAAGCAAATCTTAACTCTTTGCACTTATAAATATATTTTTAATGGTGAAGGCTTTTGGAAATGAAAAAGAAAAAGAAAAGCAATTTTTAAATAATATATGCTTGAAATAAAATATACAATTAGATAGCAACGTGTAGCAATTTCAATTGAATGCAAAGAGTTGCTTTTTCAATGCCTGTATTTTTACCAATTTCATTAATTTTTCATATTAATATTCTAACTTTCTGTTTGTTTATTTTTTTCTTTTTTTTTCTTTTGGTATGCTTATTCATCAAGAAAATGATAATCCTATAATCATCAAATTTGTGATTATTAATTAATGCATGTGGTGTTTATAGTTAGCAATTGGTAATACTGTAATTAATATTTTTGTGTGAGTTAGAAAATATATGTAGGTAGGATTTGATGTAGTTCGCATTAATTGTTAAAAAAAATAAATCGGAATTATGCAAAAACAGTTCCGATTTATTTTTTTGTTTTGTTCTAAATCAGCAGAAAATTAATTTTCCAAGTACTGACAGTAAATTCGACAAATGTTTCGCTTTTTTCAACATGGTTATATAATAATCAATTTATTTGAAATTTTTAAAAGAGTCACTCTAATAATACGCGCTTAAAAGTTTTAACTTTAATTTTAATTAAAAATTCACCAATTTCTCGTGTTCATTATTGTTTTATTATTATTGTTATTATTATTATTTAACGTTTGCGATACCGTGAATAATTAAACCAACGTATAATCAAAGCTACTGTAGAACAAGTTAGTTTAAATAAATATTTAAACTAAATAATTTACAATTTAAAATTGACGTTAACAAGTTTTTTAAAAATAATAACAAAAAAAAGATATTAACAAAAATCCTTTTTTTAAAGATTTAAACGAATCATTGATAAAATCGTTTAAAAAATTCGTATGTAACTTTTGAAAAAAAAAAAATCATTTCTTTAAGATACATTCATATAAAAGCTTCGATCGTAAATTTTTGTTTAAAATCTAGGATACATTTGATTACAATTTACTAAAGGTACTTTACAAAGGGGCAGGGGGCCCCTAGGTGTCCTCTTAGATTTTCTTTGAAACTTTACACATTTGTAGATGTTGATTAGTACTATAAATTTCGCCATAATAGGACCATGGAAAAAAACTCAATCGAGGGCTCAGGTTAGGGGAGCCCTGCCCTTGTTAGAATAATTCTACTACTACCCCCCGTATACAAGAGAAACGAACCAAAGAAAGAGTAATTTTCAGGATTCCAATCGGCAGGGGTCGATATTGTGAATGGTCAACGCGTCAGCAATAGCGACACTAATAAACACACGAATACCAACTCAAATCCATATGCTAACGCTAATGCGCCTCCAGCCCCCGTTGATACTTTATCCGGTGGAAGTGGTTTTCATTCAATAAACACTGGTACCCATCTCGGTTACCCTTCTTATCCCAGCAATGCAGGATCTTCTAATAACAACAACAATGGTTATCCTCCTTATCCATCAACGAATCAAGGAAATCATCCGCAAACTGATAATCTTGGTTATCCACCGTACCCAACTATGAACAGAATGCCGCAACCTGGTCAAGGATATCCCCCGTATCCAGTACAATCTGGATATCCGCAAGCAGGAGGATATCCGCAACAACAATATCCAAACAATCAACGATATCCAGTTGGACAATATCCCGGTTATCAAAATTATCCTAATCAGAATCATCGTGGATATTCTTACAATTCTAATTCTGTATATCGTAAAAATGAAAGCGTCGGACAGTCAGCATCTTTTACGACAATTTGCTTTATCACATTATCTCTCGTTATTTTCAATCTATCGTGATTTATATAACAACGACAACTTGGTATTTTTTTTTTTTTTGTTTTTTTTTTTTTTTTTATCCATATAACTGTTCCAAATGCATTTTGAAGAACAGATCCATTTATTTATTTCTATAATGTTTTTTTCTTTTTTTTTTTCATAATAAATTTATGAAATTTTCGTTGTGACAAAAAATAGATGAAGAACAGTTTAACAAAGTTTTTATTTCAAATGCAACTTGTACCTGATATCGCATGATTATTTTTATATAGGAAATTTGCTATATATACATCGCATATATATGTTGCAGGGAATTAAACATCTATCTTAGGGATTTGATCAAATCTCCATTTTAATCATTTCTCTGCGGCATATATATACTTATAATTTAATTTTTACACCATGACTATTTGAAAATACAGCTTTTACAAATGTTATTACGAATATTATGCCTATCGTCCAATTGCTCTAATAAATAATTGTTGCCTATGTAACGCACAATGCAGCGTATGCATCTTACATATATGCATGCGAGATCTATTAACATGTATATAGATGATTGATACTCGTATACATATATGATTTCTTATAAATTATCTTCAATTATACAATATATACCGTAATAATAATTATAATAATATTCTTGTACCAATTGTTAATATATATAAGGTAATCATGAATATATTTTTTATTGATATTTATTGTTTTTTTATTTTATTGATATTTATTCAAGAAAAAAAGCACATGCGTATTTAATGAAATTCTTCAAAGACGTATATATACCCAGTTAATACAAAACGTTAATATGACGTACGATTTACGTCATTATTGAAAAATGACTGATTTTGTGTTAACTGGGTATATAAAAAAAAAAAATATTGAAATATTAATATATGACAAATTTTATCTCTTTTGCATATTTTTCACAATAACATTTTGTATATTGCAACGTTAATCAAAATGCCTTCTCTCTCCATGCAAGTTTTAATTTAATTTAACATATAAACATATAACATTACACACATATTTATAAAAACAAAAATGCAAAAATAAAGAGTAAACTTAGAATAATTAAAAAGTATGAGCTAATGACATCAATCTCAAATAAGATGTATGTACATATATACTGGGTGGGTGGATTTTATCCAAACAAAATGCTATCATACTTGTTAATGAAAAAAAAAAATGAAAAAAATATATTATATATAAATACTAGGCATATTTATTTGATATTATCTCATAAGATTATTTTTAAATTTAAGATTAAAACGTTAATTGACATAGAAAAGAACAAAAATTTGTGACACGATAGTTTACTTAAAATTACTTTAAAGATATTTTAATGTAGCAATAAATTTGTTGATTGTCGATCTACAATTTAACAGTACCATATCAAGCACCACGTGACCATGGAAAGATACGACCACAGCCGCCGACACCACCGCCAAGAGCATATGGACCTGGCAGGTCATCTGGACGTTCTGGATCTAGAAATACCATCGGTGATAATTCTATTCGACATCGATTATTTGGAGATGATCGTAATCGTGGACCTAATTCTCAACCTCCAAGAAATGATTATTATAACACTCATACTCGTACTAATGATCAAGGCCATAGAATATGGACTTTCTCAGGCTAAAATATTATTTCTCGACTAAAAAAAAAATATATATATATATTATATATAAATATATATATATTATATATAAATATATATAATATAAATATATATAATATAAACCCAGTGAACACGAAACGTTAATATGACGTATGATTTACGTAATTTTTCAAAAATTACGTCATATTAACGTCATATTAACGTTTTGTGTTAACTGGGAATATATATAATATATATAAATATAATATATATAAATATATATTTTTTTTTCCCCTTCAACTCTTATTACATATTGCTTGTTTGTTATAAAATATATATTAATTTCTCAATAATATTATTAATCTTGCTTGTATAACTGCTGTAACAAACATCCAATGTATATTTTATTTTTAATATAATCATGTTTACTCAAAAATATATTATTCATAAATTACAACTGTAATAATTATGAATATCTATGAATATCTATTAAATAATTTTAATGAAAAATACCAATTTTTTGTTCCCCCCTCCCTTTTTCATTCATAAAATAGTAACAAAGTTCCATAAAAGTTGTTCTTTTTAACAGGACTTGAATAAAATTTATAAACGTTTATAAATAAAAGATATTTTAAAGTAAAATATAAAAATTTTAACTATTTTTGACTTTTAACATTATTTAAGAAATTGAAAATGGTTAAATATAGATTAACAACACGTTCACGACGGTGTCTTAATTCACTGGCCGCACCGTGGGACGGGGTTGTTTTTCGCACTCGATTTCACTTGTTGGCTATCAGATTTAGAACAATCAGTTACAGATATGTTTCATTGATATTTTATATTGTAAATAGCATCAATTTCTCCAGAACATGGAACATCGTGGAAACCCGTATAATAAAAGACTTTTTTCTAATGTATATACATTGTCTAAATACGACAAACCTTTTTATTAGATTGACATCTGCGTGTACCACCGGTGGCTCGTCCCGCCCGATGAGACAATTCTGTATGTATTAGGTGCTGCAATTAATTCGTAGCGTTTGATGAGAGATAGCGTGGTTATTACAGTATTTTGTTTTTACCTCCAGAAACGAATTTATCGTAAATCAGCTGTTATTAGGTGTTTTTTTACAACACATCTTATTTTTCAAAACGGCCGGAATGGAGCAAAAGGCACGATAAAGTTATTTTACTGCACGACAATTCTCGACCTCACGTGGCGAAACCAGTGAAAACATACCTGGAAACATTGAAATGGGAAGTCTTAACCCACCCGCTGTATTCTCCGGATATTATTGCCCCTTCGGATTACCACCTGTTTCGATCAATGGCTCATGGTTTTTCAGGGGAAAAATTAACATCTTATGAGGATTGCCAAATTGGCATTTTTTTCGACGGGGTATTCGACAGTTACCTGAAAAATGGAAAAAAGTAGTGGCAAGCGATGGGCAGTATTTTCAATAATGTAATTTTTTACTTTCATTTCAAATAAATCGTTATTTTGTAAAATAACGCTACGAATTAATTCCAACACCTAATACCACTGGTGGCTCATCCCGTTCCATAGGACAGACAAGAATATACCTCCGATGGGACACCCTGTCGCGAACGTGTTAATTCAAAACAAAATAATCGTTACTGTACAAAAAAGTAAACATTTTCTCTTTACTCATGTAGGATAAAAGTTTCAATGGATTTATAATCGTTACATTCAAAATTAATTGAAAATTTTTAACAGTTCCCTTCAAACCCTATGCGTGTGTGTCCTGTGCTTCTAAATCTTATTTATATATTAATACTCATTTCAGAATAAATAATATTTATATAATCATTTATTTGATTTACAAAATGTTACACAAGTTCACATAAAACTGTGAATTAAATACAATATACCGGGGTATAGTATAAAGATATTTTTAATATGTATGAAAAATACAGTTTAACTTTTAACTTTTAACATTATCAATTTTACATCTTTTAAAAGTTACATTTGATTTATTTAATAATCTATGTAAATTGTAAACCTTAAAGGATATAACGCAGCATAATTCATAACTTTGATTTATCTTGTATCACTTACAATTCATACATATAGGATATTATAAAGCAATTGTAGTATCGATAAACCGTAAAGATACTAAATTCTACTGTAAAGCTCTTAAGTCCTGAATTTTTTAAATAGTGGATGTTTGTTAGCTGTCGAGGAACTCGGTGCTTTTTTATATTCATAGTAAACAGCATCATCTGCTCCTGATAGCGATGTCACATTTCCTGCCTTCATTGTAATCGATCTTACACCTTCCCCAGGAATTCTTTCCTCGTCAGCATCCATATCGCTGGCAGTAAGAACTTGTTGAAGCAACTGGCCTTGATCTTCTCTTACGCCATACATTAAATCTGGTTCATCGTCCATACCTGCCAACTTGGTAATAACTTTATAAGCGTAACCTTGATTAACGAGAAATCTTTGACGTTTTCTTGAATAATTCATTTCCATAGTATCCTGTGACACTAATGTATAAAAGAAGGCATTGTATTCTTCTGCAATAGCACCTTTTTTAGCTCTCAATATACGACCCAATCGTTGAGCTTCTTGACGCCTCGAGCCACCATGCGATGAAATCTGAATTAATACATTTGCTTCTGGTAAATCAAAAGAAGTATCAGCTACTTTACTGACAAATATTGTATTAACTTTTGTATTAAACTTAAAATTTTGCAATATTTGTATTCTTTCGCTTTGACTAGTTGGTCCATAAATATAAGGTTTATTCATTTTAATAGCGTAATGTTTCAATGCAAATACATTGTCAGAAAAGACAATTGTTTTATCGCCACGTCTTTCATGATATCTAATCAGATATTGACAACTCCTAAACTTATTTGGATTCATTACGTACAATAAAAGTTTTCTATTTGTTTTACATACAAGATATTCCCTATAAAATTCAGGGGTCATAGGACACCATACTTCAGCGCACTGTACTCTGGCAATAAATCCACGTTTTTGTAATTCCAACCAATTAGCTTCGTATAATTTAGGACCAATTAAGAAATTGAGATCTGCTATTTTGTCATCTTCTCGCAATAATGTAGCTGTTAATCCTAATTTACAATGAGATTGTACAATTGTTAATACTCTTCTGAACATCTTAGCAGGAATTGTATGTACTTCGTCTAAAACCATAATTCCCCATTCCTGTTCTTGAAGCCATCGCATAGTTTGCTCTGCCTCCCAAGAACGTTTTTGTGTATGCGTTATCATAGAATACGTAGTAACTAAAATACCGCAACCCATAGGTTTGTCTTTGGCTTCGCTAGTAAAGCGACAAATCATAGAATCATCAGCGGTAGACCACATTTTGAATTGCTGTTTCCATTGTTCTACAGATACTCCAGAATTACATAATACCAATGCACGCTTTCGTACCGTACAACAGGCTGTCACCCCGACTAAACTTTTACCTGCACCGCATGGCAAAACTATCACGCCTGATCTAGCACGTCCATTGCCAAACATTTTGCGTAAACTTTTCTCTTGATAAGGCCTCAGAACTGCGGATGGTTTTAAATCAATATTTATATCAGGATTAACATTATCATTGCGAAAATCATATTCCGCTAATAAAGGATACTCCAACTCTATACACCTTTTCTGTATAACTTCAATTTTTTCTTGATTTACTTCAAAACTAACTGTTTTTAATTCTAGTTCTTCTTCTTCATCTTCGTCTTCTTTATCAATTTTTTCATAAAACGTAGTTATATCTTCAGGAATAGCAGCCATTTCTGATGGCGTTTGATCAACTTTGGTTTCGAGAGTTGCTTGCTTAGCAGCAGTAACTGTTTGACCGCTTGGTAATGGTTTAGCACCAAATTTTATACTCTTTCCCTTATTTTGAATATTTGTTGTAATATCATCTTTTTCCAAATCGTCTACATTTTTTCTTAATCTGCATTGTTGTATAACAGGATCTTTCAAAAGTGTTTGTAATACTTCTGGGAATGGAGACTCAACAAAATACTTGTTACGCTTTAATACAAGTTTCACTTTTCCATACGACAATGTACATAACTTTATAAATTCTACAATACCATTAGGTATACTGGTTTTGCTCAATCTTTTCAAATATTCTATTATATCATGAGTTTGAAGGCCAACACTAACGGCTGCGTACAAGGAATACGCTGTTAGTTTATATTCATGAATATGTTCTGGTCGACAAACAGGTTCTGATATTGCTATCAAAAAGTCATGCGCATGTTTATAAACTGGTGAAAAAGATTCTAGGAAAATATGTCCATTAGGTGCTACCCATAATGGCCTAGATTCACAATCAGGTTTTAATGTCATTTGTGAACGATAATCCTTAGCACCAAATTCATCTTCCAAAACACCTTCATCTTGCTTTTCTATATCAGTTTTGGCAGCATCCGGAATACCTTCTGTTTCTACAACATCGATTGAATCATCATCCATACATTCATCGTGATCTTCCTTTCTCTTCTTCCATTTTCCTCTGTCATTATCTTTTTTAAAACGTTTTGGCGGTGCCATTATTTAATAAATTCAGATTCCAATCGAAAACTTACAAGAACAAGACCAAAGTAAACTAACCTAACCGACTTATCTGATCAAATTTTGTAAGACCGTCTTAGAAATAAACATAGAGGACGCTTATAATATTTTCCTGTGTGGTTGCTCATGTGGTGCTATCTTTCGATGAGAATTTTAATTAAAATATACAAATTCTCAGCTGTCTTCAATTCCATTTGGAAGTTGAGAGACAATCCTTATAAGAATATTGCAATGTATTTGTAATATCATAAAAACTAACGAAAGTGTTCATTGATTAAGTGATAAATGAAAATGAAGCGTTCCAAAAGTGAAATAATAAATGCTACGGTAGAATCTTATTTAAAACGACGTCATTATCAGGTAGAATTTTTGGTTAAGTTTAAATAGATTATTTAAAAAGCTTTACAATCACGCTTTCAAATACTCTAACATAACCCTAATTATTTGTTTATTTACATAGCAAGGTGGTGAATATCTTTGTAAATCTGATCAATCAGTTTGTCAAACTGGCGATGAAATGACTCTTAGCGCAACAGTTAAGTTGGGAATATCCCGAGATAATTCAATTGTCTTTAGTGCTATTACTATTGATACAGCTGCTGCTGATCAAGCATTCGAACGGTTTGTTTATTAACTTTTATATTTTTAATTATTAATTCAGTAAGAATTAATAGTACCTCCTCTTTAATTACAGTATCCCTGTTAACGTTATACTATGTTTTATTCATTATGAACTAAATTATTATATTCTAAAAGAAAAGTTATGCACAGTGTTCGAATATTAAAGTTTATTTTTTTTTCTATCTTTATACGATTAATTTATTTTGGGATACTTTGTATAAGGGAAAATTATCGGGAAATTTCTCTTTGAATAAATATATTTCATAATCACATCATTTTTTTTCTCAATTCTGAAAGATAACTTATTCCATCTTTCAAGTACAAAAAAAACGGCGCGGTATCTCTAATATATACCCAGTTAACACAAAACGTTAATATGACGTTAATATGATGTCATTTTTGAAAAATGACGTAAATCGTACGTCATATTAACGTTTTGTGTTCACTGGGTATATACTTACATTTGGAAATCTTTCAGGTTAAAAACTTGGGTAAATGTTATACTTAACGATAATATAAAAACAGAACTGAGAGGCCTTTTGTATCCAGTATTTTGTCACCTTTATTTAGAAATGTTACATGCCGGAAATAAACAAGCTGCAGTACAATTTTTAAAGTCTCATCAAGATGACTTTATTAGTGAAACGGAAAAAAGTTTTTTAGAAGAACTATCCGGTGTATTCTCTATACAAGATATTGAATTAAGACCATTAGTAAATGCATTTAGAACTAGGAAATACAAAGTGGATATATCGGACGTAGCTCATGTATGCCTTCAACAATTTCTTAAAAAACATGGGCATATAACATTGATGCAGGTAATGATGTCTTTTGTTAAATAATACAATCAAATGAAATATATTATCGTATTTGTATCATTAATTTACACGTTAAATGCTACATGGAGCACGACAGTCAACTTTCCATTTAGTCATCATCATAACTTTTAGTTTGTGGATAATCGTAACTTATATTTGTTTCGCCTTTTTATTATAATCTTTTTTTATTTTTTTGTTTGGTAATACATTCTACTGTATTAACTGCGCCATTGTTAAACTTATTAGATATTAAAAAGTAGAGTATTTTAAAAGAGTATTTTTACTTAAATATATGAAATATTTTGTAAAAATTTAACTTGCTTATTGTATCATAATAAGAATTAGATATAAACCTAATAATACTTACCCAGTTAACACAAAATGTTAATATGACGTTAATATGACGTTAATATGACGTCATTTTTGAAAAATGATCTAAATCGAACGTCATATTAACGTTTTGTGTTAACTGGGTATATATTGTTTTTGTTTCTTTTACAGATTATAAATACACATATTACTATAATTAAAAAAGTAGACTCTATTTCAATTGATACGGATTCAAATGAAAGTAAAGGGCAACGCTCTGAGATTGGAATTAATGGTCACGTAGAGCAACCATGCGGAACTGGGGTTGATCGTGAAATGCGGGAATTACAAGAGGCTATACGACTGATGCAAAATAATACTTGGCAGCCACTACGCATGTTTACAGTTAACAATGCTATTGAAAAGTAAGTTTATATAACATCTCTTTTACGTATAGTAATCATTGACCAAAAGATACCTTTTTTTTATTATTTAATCGCAAATAATGTAAACAATAAATGATTTTCTTTAAATATATTTGTAATTTTTCAGTGCAAGCTGCGGAATAGTAGCATCTAATTTAGATAAAGTAGCTGTAGGATTTAGCACAGCTGAAGTAAGATTATGGGGTACAAGCGAAACGGTATTGGTCAAACCAGATTTTAGAGAACCATCTGTAACTCTTGCTCGTAATGTCCCACTTTCGAATAAATGGAGTGAAAACAATCTCTTTAAAGATGAAGCAGGAGCAATAGTATTAAGGGGACATACCGATGTAATACATGATATGCGATTTATTCCAAGCCCGGATCTTCTTTTAACAGTATCTAGCGATAAAAATATGCGAGTATGGAGATTACAAGATTATACTTGTGCTGCTATATATAAGTACGTATAACTCTTTAATGTAACTGTATTTGTTTTTTCTCTATTACAATGTAATAACGAATTTGTGCACTTTGGACGATATGACCTGCTTTATTAACAACTTATTTATAATTTATTAATAATCCTTAAAAAAGAAAATACTTTCAGATTCATCTTATATATTTGAACTCAACGTTGCAAGGTTGTAATGTATGATTTAAAAAAAATAATAAATAAATAAAAAAAAATAATAAAAAAAATTAAATTGACCTTGCAAAAAATTATAAAATGATGAGAAAATCAATAAGTAAGTAGCATAGCATAATTTAAACAATATTATTATGAAATTGATTTTTGATCAATCGATTTATACATACTTACACTTTGACTCCCTTCGCATGTAATTATCATCGACAAATTTAATCATTAGCGCACAGAATTATATCATAACTTATTGTTATAAAAATTTGTTGGAAACATATATTCTTATTATTGAAGATATTCGAAATATACGTGTTTTTTTATATTAAAAACGAGATTCATTATTTATTATGCAACTCAAAAATTGCAAATATTAAACAGGTCAAGAAATTCAAATGCTCAAATTCGGAAATAATTTATATATTGTACATAACTGATATTTATTTTGAAAATATAATTTATTCGAAAATATCTCTTAAGAATAAATAAAAATTTCTTTTTTTTTTTTTCTAGCGGACACAACTACCCTATATGGTGCATGGATACTAGTATATTTAATTTGTACATAGCAACTGGATCTCACGATCGAACGGCAAAATTGTGGTCTTTAGATAGGAAATTTCCTTTAAGAATATTTGCAGGCCATTTTTTAGATGTAAATGTGCGTAAAATTTTGCTATTTATTATTATTATTATTACGTATCATCAAAAAAAGAAAAAGAAGAAGAAGAAATTCTTGTAAAATAATTAAAATCATTTTCAGAGTATAAAATTCCATCCAAATGCTCGTTATTTAGCAACAGGATCTGCAGACAAAACAATCAGATTGTGGGATAAAGACGACGCAAGTTTGTTAAGAGTATATGTTGGAGCTCAATCGACTATTTATAGTTTAGCTTTTAGTCCTAATGGAAAATATTTAGCTGCTGCTGGTAAAAATTTGTATAACATATAAATATTATAATTATATTATATAATGGGTAATAGAAACAAGAAAAAATAGGGATTCATGATTTCTAGGGTAGGGGATAGTACTCTCTTGTGCATATAATATTTATAAATTGTTATTTTATCTGTTTTATGTATAGGAGATGATAAGTCCATTGCAATTTGGGATCTAGCAACTAGCTCATTGTTAACTGAGCTTAAAGGTCATCAAGATACAGTCATAAATGTAGATTGGAGTTTAGATGGTCAATATATTGCTAGTGCAAGCGCAGATGGTATAGTTCGTTTATGGTCAACGCAAGATAATATTTTAGTTTCTAATAGGTAAGTGTAATATGTTTATAATATTTAAATTATTAACGATTGGTTGTTTAATTCTTAAGTATTTATTAATTATAATTTGCTTTTTAGCGGATCAAAAACAACGTCATCGAGCAAAACAGACAATTTTCAAACATATTCGACATATTGCTCAAGTATTCTTTCTCTTAGATATTATAAAAAAAACAATACATTAATATGTATCGGAACTACATGAAAGATTTATTATTTTAATAAAAGCTCCATAAAATGACAATATATGGTGATAAATTACCCCTTTAGTCTGGTAATAGCATATTAATTAACATGCTATTAGACAAAAGTAATTGATAAGGTTCTATTAAATTTCATTCTTATGGAAAGTTCTATTAAAGTTCTATTAAATTTCATTCTTATGGAGATATAGTGTGAACAATCTTTATAATAACTATATTTAATATAAGTATTTTTAAATATATGTAAAAATTAAAAATTTCTCTTTACTAAAACTACAGTAGACCCTCGATTTCGTTTCGGTCTCGGGGGAAAGAAGCCTTAACAAAAGGGTTTACAGTAGGCGTGGTCCGATTATTATTCACCAATGAGAATAGACAACTGCTACTTACTAACCTATCAAACTTGCAATGAACCTAATGCCCGCGAAATTTAAAACCATTAATTTAATACACTATTAAATACTATCACAGTATCATTTAATTTATCAAATTCTTAATTTTAGTTATTATTTAATAAATAACTACTTATAAACTAATTAAGTAATTACTATGAATGCTACATTTTGAAATGTTTGTAGTACTTTTGAGGTTATGTTACCGACACATCACATGGATTGTCCACAATATAAATATGCCTCGCTCATCATCATATTCCCCTCATTTCCTATAGATGAAATCTTATTGGGAAGGGGAAACGCTTTGAGGGGACGAAACTTTTGAGAGCGAAACGAAATCGAGTCTCTACTGTAATATTTTTTTAAATGCATATCTCTATATTTTATTGGTGTATAATATACAATATTCGTACTTGTAATTCATTGACCAATTGTAAGATTACGAATGCGTAGTACGTTATACTATGTAGCGCTACATGCATATTCGATCTGGAATGGTGGTAGAAATGTTTAAATATGCGTTTACCCTACACCTGTGGATTGGCCAGCCTGGTATTGGCACGCGTGCGCGCTGTCAACAAGATCAACATGACTGTTGAAATATGTTTATGGCGAGGATTGAATGATTGGACGTATATTTATAATTTGAAGTAAATTAATTATATTTTCTTAACGTATAAAGGTATTTAAATATATCCATAATAAATATATCTTTCATATTAAGATACTTCCTCAAGTTAATGAACAGTACGAACAAAAATAAATATAATATTTTCTCTTTTAACCTAGTTTGTAAAAAGAAAAAAAAAAAAAGAAAGAAAAAAAATTTAATCAGAGGATAAATTTTGAAAATTCCCTCAACAAGATAATTGATGATGTGATTTTAATTTATTATTATTGACCAACGTTGCTTTATAAAAGTGAGTAAAATTAATAATCCATTTAAGTAAATTTTTATTTTATTTAATAGCATTAAGCGAAAGAATGAAATTAGCCTTATCTTATACATATATAAAGTAATTTAATGCAATAACGGTTTATATATCTTTAGAGATATATCAGTTTTATAATATGGCTTAATTCACAGTTGTAACAAATTTCTTTGCAAAATTATATATAGGTAATTATTAATATGAATTACAGAAACTTACTAAATGAGTAATGTTGATCTGATAAGTGGAAGTGACAAAATGTATAGCTTCGAAGGAGATTACAGGCGTAAACCGCAACAAAATTTGTCAGGTGCCAGCAAAAGGGATGATAAAGCAATTTTTCTCCAGCATGCACAATTGGAACGTTTGAAGCGACAGCAACAACGTAAAAGACACGATGCTGCTGTTAAAATACAAGCTCATGTTCGTAGCTATATGATAAGAAAAATGAATCGTATGCACGTTAGATTGGAGTTTGATGAAATGCAACAAGCAATTGGACAGAGAGGTCTAACTCTGGAGGAACTAGTATTGCAAACTCGAAAATTATTATTTTTTTATAATCGCACATTGGACGCAAATAGGCTTATATTCATATTGCAAAATTTTTTTAAACATCAACAGGAAATTAAATCAAGATGTTTGCATTCTACCGAATGGTTATGGAAGTTACGGTAAGTTTATTATTTTATATGTTAATATTATTTATCTATTAATATATTTATATTTATATTTATATTTATATATCATATTTTTAATTATCATAGATGGATCCTTCGTATCTGCATGCAATATAATTCTGAAATATCTGTTGGCGGAGGATATTCATTGGCCATTCCATTAAGAGCGATAGAAATTTTTACAGACGAAGAAGTTACAGAGAAAATGTTTCATAAAAATAGTTATCCATATTTTTACAATATATTTATTTATCTAATAAAACATGGATACTTTGAGCAATTACGAGCTTTAATAGATAAAAAGGTTCCCCCTATGTTACAGTCATCGTCAATTGCTCCAACGCCGATATCAAAATGCTTGTTAGATATGCTAAAGCGACCTTTGAAGTTAATATCTACCTTGGAATCAAGAAATGAACATAATATATTAATTTTACAAGAATTTTGTAAAAACATATTATTGCCAAAATTATCAAGCGCTATTAAAATGTTTATTATACCAGCTCTTGCAGAATTTTCACAGTTTCCATATATACAATTAATTAATTGTATTAATCAATCAGGAATAGAACCAACATTGAGCTTACTATATTCGATTTTGTCTTTAGAATCAAAGCAAGTCGGTAGGTATTCAAGTTGGATCGTTATTATTTCAATAAATATTATAAAATATTATTATATACTTTAACGATACAATAATTATGAATTCTTTTTTTTTTGACGTAGCGTTATCCAAGCTGAATATCATTCCAATCAGTTACCTCCAGATTCTCGCCTCAATGAGTGCTTCTATTATACCTGCTGAAATAATCACAGATCAACACGTAGAAGACATGGAAGACTCGGATAACGAATATAATACCAGTATGTTTGATATCGAAGAAGGCGATATCCTTCAAGAATCTATCAACATGCTTAACGAGCAGCAACACGTTTATCGAATACTTCAAATACTTGATCAAGGTCAGGATATTACCATACTACAACCATTGTGCGAATTATGCCATAATTTATTAATTCATAATAAGCTGGCTACACACAAGTATAAGCTATTATACATGCTTGCTTTCAAACCAGAATTTTTAAAATATCTATGGACAGCATTGTTATCAGTGCATCAAACATCTATATTTGGAGGAGCTCCTCCGTTACTGCAAGTCATTTCACGTGGTATACCTCTTTCTGCTGAGGATTCAAAAAAGATTGTTCCATTGCTGGATGTCTTTTGTTCATTGTTTTCTTTACTTATAGCAACTTTACATGATTCAGAGTTTTTCATTAAAGAATCTGATCAAATATCAAACGATAATACTCAACAAGCTATGCCATTTACTACAACAGAATTAGTGACATTATCTATTAATTTAAAAGAAGTATGCCTGGGTTTGGTAGAGCTTGCTTTTCCCGATACAAGACCAACTATCGGAGAAGATTATAAAATTGCTTTGGGTTCGTCGCAAACGATGCAAACAACTCTAGTAACACACATAAGGACACATTTATTTAAAGTTACCGTTGGTCTATTACGTCAATTACATACAAGAAATTTAAGAAGACCATTTTGTCCTCCAGATCATTGGATTACATCAAATATCGTAATTCCTATAGATAAGCCGCAAGACTTTACATTTAGACGACGCAGACTTAGAGGCTACGTACCATTTCAAGGACTTAGAGGTTTAACGCGTGAAGATCTGAAAGAAGGTCCACCTTTGTCTGCAAAAGAAGTTAGAACTTTAACCCTACTTCGTGAGATGCCTTTTGTTATACCGTTCAATGATCGTGTCGTAGTATTTCAATCATTAATTTATCACGATAAAATGGAACAGCAAGGTGAGTTTACTCACTTTGGGTATAAACCGTCTATCCAAATAACTGTAAGAAGAAATTATTTGTACGAAGACACATTTGAGAAATTATCTCCAGAGAATGAGCCAGAATTAAGATTAAAAATGCGCGTTCATTTCGTTAATTCGGCTGGACTAGAAGAGTCCGGTGTAGATGGCGGAGGATTGTTTAGAGAATTCTTATCAGAATTATTGAAGACAAGTTTTGATCCTAATAGAGGATTTTTTAAACATACAAAAGACAATATGCTCTACCCAAATCCAACGGTACATTTATTAATGGATGATTTCCCAAAACATTATTATTTTATTGGTAGAATTCTTGGAAAAGCGTTGTATGAAAATTTATTGGTAGAGCTACCATTTGCTGAATTTTTCCTATCAAAAATTGTTGGACTTCAGTCTGACGTTGATGCCCATCATTTAGCTTCTCTGGATCCAATAATGTATACGAATCTGTTATCATTAAAAAGTTATAAAGGAGATGTTACAGATCTCGAATTGGATTTTACTGTACTATCCGATGAATTAGGAGAAAAGAGAATAGATGAATTAAAACCAAGTGGTGCTAATATTCCTGTCACTAATCATAATCGTATCGAATACATACATTTGATGGCGGATTATAAATTGAACAAACAAATTAGGGCACAATGCTATGCATTTAAGCAAGGTATTGGCAGTGTAGTTCCCTTAGAATGGTTACAAATGTTTAATAACAAAGAACTTCAAGTAATAATATCAGGAGCTCAAATTCCTGTAGATGTAAATGATTTAAAATTACATACAAATTACACCGGTGGATATACACCCGATCATCCAACAATCACTGCCTTTTGGAAAGTTGTAAATGAATTTAACGATCAACAGAAAAGTAAACTGTTGAAATTTGTTACAAGCTGTAGCAGACCACCTCTTCTTGGATTTAAGGTATGACATTATTATAACTAATAATTATTAATTAAATTTCATTATCGTAATTGACTTTTTATCATTTATTATAATATATAAATGAAAATTTTGTGCTTTTAGGAACTTGATCCACCCTTTTGTATCCAACATGCTGGTACCGTAGACCGCTTGCCAACTTCTAGTACCTGCATGAATCTTCTAAAACTTCCTGACTTTCCTAATGAAAAAACGTTACGTGAAAAACTTCTATATGCGATTGAAGCCGGTGCAGGATTTGAGCTCAGCTAAAAAGAAAGCTGTATTTTTAAAAGTAATTTTTACAATTTGCAAGAAAAATATTGATGTGTATGCACAATATAGTATAGTTATTATCTGTAATCTATAAATAATTGGAATCATATTGATGTATTTTGTTAATGGGTGCAGTTTCAAAGTTTCTTCAACAAATTTCATTACTGAATGCTTCGTATGTATAATATATAGATTGTTTTAGAATTAGAAGGATATTCTTAATTATAAGTATTGATAAAAAGTCAAAAAACTTATATTAATTATTAGAAAGTGATATAAAAATGAATTAAGGAAGGCACTAAATATATGATACTGTTTAGGAGGGGCCAACTATATAGTTAGTGTTTGTTGTCTAATATTTGTCTAGTTACGATAAAAAGTACTACCGATATCAAGCGACAAATTACACTATTTGTATTAACATGACGGATATATTGCAGTAATAAGTATGTATGTTACAAACAAAATTATATATAATAATTATCAAATAAAGATTTCTATATTTCCATCAATTTATTCGAAATACGATTGGAAATATTGTGGTCTTAAATGGTAATTATAATGTAAACGATCTATCTATACGTTTTACTAGAAAATATCTCTGATCTAAACAGACATTACGGAATTCGCTAAGAGTGAATCACTTTAATATAATACACTTGGGGTAACTCTTTTGTGTTAAAACAAAAAAAAAAAAAGAAGAAATTAATTTATTTTTTATTTGTCCAATGTGTATCAAATAATTTGTTCATTGTAGAATAAAAGAAACAAAGTTACTCAAAGTAATTTAAAAATAAGTCTTCACTCTTTGTGTATACGTATTTGTCAATTTTTCTGCCCATGGCCTACAAATGTAAATTGTGTATATTTTCATGTTTTATATTTACGATGAATGTTTATAAACCATTTATTCAGTGTAAATAAAATAACTTAAAATTTTCTTTCTGGCGTGCACTTTATAAATAAATGTTCATTATCATAATAACTCGATAAAGTATCGATTGTTAAAGGGGAAAAAAAAAAAGACAATAATATTAAAATAATCATAAATATTATTTTATATCATATATATATATATATATATAAACAGTAATACGTATTTCTGTTAATATTTAGATTGTTTAATACCGTTGTATCAAACATTACAGGTTACATCCTATTGTTAATGTGATCGGGCAATTTCGGAAAAAAATTCTAATATATCCTGAGTCGTAAATTCAAGCGTCACCATGCTATCTGGATAACAACGTTGCACCGATTCTTCAATGTATATGTACTGGGCGATAAATTCTCCTTGCATTTCACGCCAAACAACCTATATGTATAATAGAGATTATCATTTAATTTATAGAATATTAACAATAATACAATACATCTAATATATTAAATATGTTGCCATTGAAAATGACCTGCAATAAATTTTCTTCTTCGCATAGATGTTTCTCAACTTTTCGATACAAATTTTCTAAACCTTTTTTTACTTCTCGAGCAGGATATTCCTTTATAACTCGTCGAAGTTCTAATTTACTGAAAGCTATTTGATAATTAATTTCTGATTCCTTTACACCAGCTCCAACTTTTGCTTGTACACCCTCGAAAAAGAGCTGAAAATTTGATCGTTAATTAAACTATTTTTTTAAATCTCATTTAAATGGAATATTCTTTTACTGCAGAGTGTGCTCAAATAAAAAAGTCAGATATTTTAAGAGCTTATAATACTTATAAAGAAGAGTAAAATATATTTAATTAACATATTTTACTCTTGGATCCCTTAAAATATCGGATCGGACCTTTCTCTTTTGCCATTCAATATGAATACGCATGATAGTTATACATTTAATAGAATTCACGTATGCATATATACATAAAACTAACATTAAGTTTTTCTAGAGGTCTACCAAAATATTGTATGACATATGCACGAAGTGCTTCTTGATATCTTTGTTTGGCTTCCTTACGTTCTTGATCTAATACCGAGATCTTTACTTGCGACAAGAGATCATACATATGATGAAAGTTTTCTGAAATAAAATATCATTTAAATTTCTTAAGTGATGAAAATTAAAGTAAAAAGCTTTGAAAAACTTACAACAAAATGTAAGCACCAATTTCTTACCCATTTTTATAACTTCAGGTGGTGTTTTATGATGTTCCTTACTATGAATAACAATAGCTTCAAATATCGTGCCAACCAATTTCGTATACCATTTTTCTAGGTCGACCTTTCTATCAGAATATTTAAAAATTTTTTCCGCCGTTTTAGCAAAAAGTCCAAAATTGGCAACATACGGCAATATACCACATTTATGTCGTCGATTAACTTTAGTATCCGTTAAGATCGATTGTTGTTGCGCTTGCATAAATTTATCAAAAGCCCTTTTCACTTGAATTAACGCAGATGCAAAAGTCATAGATAAAAAGGATCCAGTATCTTGAGCTGACATAACATGTTGCGACAAACGAACTAAGACATACATACACCAACTAAAAATAATGTAATAATGTTGAATATATAAAAATATTTATATATTTTATTATGTTATTATAGATTTTAATTTATATATAATATATAAATACCCACAAACTATCAACTTTGTCTAGGAAGGCAATAAAGTTATTTAATTCCATTTCGAGAGATGGAAATATAGCTGACATTGTGGCACGTACTTCTTCATTTACTTGTCGCTCCAATTTTTTACTTGCCGTTGAAGTTACCGAGCCAGGACTCGCTGCGCCATTATTTGCACATTCTGTTTCTTCCATTTCGTTGCTCTATAGTAAAATGTCTCAAATATTTATATTAATATAAGATTATTAATATAAAATAATATTATAATCACATAAGAAATATCTTACGTTTGAAGGTGTAAGAACCGAATCTAATTGAAGAAATGAAATACAAAAAGCCTGTTCAGCGAGGCATACTGGCTGCATTTGAGATAATACACAATCTAATATCATATCTAAGAAACGACCTTCACTTATAGGTGGCCAGACTTCTGCACTAAGAAGACACATAGGCGCTGGATTAATTAAGTCTTCAGCTTTTTGTCCGCTACCTTTGGAAGCGTGAACTAAAAAAAGTAATATTAAACAACGTATGATTTATTTGATAAATAATAATCTAATATGAAAAATGTAAAATATTGTACTATTTTATACCTTGCAATCGTTTACTGATGAGCTTATTTTTGGCTATTTCAAAAAAGTGTTTTAAATCTCTCTTGTATAATTTACTCATTGTATCTTTATATACTTTAGCAAGTTGCATAAAAGCTTTATTATCCAAAGCTCTTAATAGTTGCATCAATTCAGTATATGGTTCTAATTCGTGATGAACAGCTTCGTGAGTTGGAAGAATTAGCTCAGAAGAAGTTATATTTTCTCCTGTATCGTTACCCTAAATAAAAGAAAAGACGTGAAATTATATGTAGGCATAGTGTTTATACGCGTTTTATGAGATATAAATATTATCAATTTGATAGAAAAAAAGAAAAGAAGTAGTTACCAAATGTATAAAAAGATTATTCAAATGCCTAGCAACGATGATGGAAAACTTTGTTTTCAGTTTTTCTAGACGTTTTTTTTTGTTCAGTTACTGCGCTTAGTTTATCAAAACCGAGTGGTAAAGGTGCTGTCATTGCTTTCAAAAGTGATGTTCCTGCAAGAGTAAGTTCTTCTCGTCCACCTGGTAGATCGGCTTCGTTTAAAATATGCTGATAATTTGCATGTATATCAAGCTGCGACTGGTAATAAAGAATACAAAATATTACAATGGATAATAATTTCTTTAATGCTAGATTTGCTGACGTTGATTATATACCCAGTTAACACAAAACGTTAATATGACGTTAATATGACGTAATTTTTCGTATTAACGTCATATTAACGTTTTGTGTTAACTGGGTACCTATTTTTACTAAAGTTAACCAATTTGACTCGTACAAGAAAATTGAAGTTTTTTGTAAAGAAGATAGTTCCAAATCAATTTAAATGAAAGATCATATTTTAAAAGCAGAGTTTATATAAAAAAAACTATTTTCAATAAATTTTTTAATAATAAATCTTTCATTTACATCGTAAAAATAGGTATACCACATTCGATAATATGAAATGTGGTAGTTTGTGGGGGAGAGGAATCAAAATTTACATTTATTTTATTATGTAACTGAAAACCAATATATGTTTATAAAAAAAATATTAGGTTGTCCCATAAGTTTCTTCCCTTTTTTTGATTCGAAATGAATACACGATATTTTTTGTTTAAGGTGAATTTATTATGTTATATATGAACTATTCTGTTCTATAACATTCTTCCACCTCCCAGGAAGCCTCATTATGCCCTTTTTCCAAAATTGTTCAAACTTATTTGCAAAATATTCATTTTGGTGCATTTTTATTTCGCTTATGAATAGGAAAGATTTAGCACAGAGAGAATTTTTTAACGAGAGGAACAAGTAGTAATCGGATAGAGCAAGGTCTGGGGAGTACGGAGGATCAGGTAGAACGTCCTAATCAAACTGTAATAATTTTTGCCTTACGGCCAACGCAACATGCGGTTTTGCGTTGTCGTGATGGAAAACGACGCCTTGTCGGTTCGCCAAATCTGGCCGTTTTTTTGCTATGACGGCTTTTAATTGATCCTGTTGATTGCAATATTTATCAGCGTTGATCGTATAACCTTGAGGAAGGACCTTGTAGTACACTACACCTTTCTAGTCCCACCAAATGCACAGAAGAACCTTCTTCGTGTGAAGTCCAGGCTTCGCAACAGTTGAAGGTCTATTTTCCTTAGACCAAGTGCGTTTTCGATGCACATTTTGGTATAAAATCCAAGTCTCGTCTCCAGTGATAAGCCTCTTTAAGAAAGGATCCCTTTTATGTCGCTGGAGAAGCAAATCACACGTAGAGACGCGGTTCATAAGGCCGGTCTCCGTCAGTAGGTGTGGAACCCAAACTTCATATCGATTCTCATATCCCATCTTGATTAAATGCTTATGTATCGTTGTTTTGAGAATATTAGTAGCATCCACTATCTCGTGCACACTAAATTGCGGAATTTCAGTAATCACAGTCTTGATAATGTCCATATCCGTCGTTTCTGGGCGGCCGCTGCAGTATTCATCTTTCAACTCAAAATTGCCAGCTCTAAATTTTTCAAACCAATTGCGGACGGTCCTAATAGTCGTAGTACTACTCCCGTAAACGGTGCAAATCTCGTCTGCAGTGTTCTTTGCAGTATTGCCTTTTTTAAAGCAATGAAGCATAGCATGCCGCAAATGCTTCTTTTGGCTCTCCATATTGAACGGAACAGAAAAAATTGTAAAAGAGACTTTGTCACTAACAAAACGTACTTTAAAAGAGCTCTGGGACGACTGAAACCGATGCCATAAACGGCTAAGAGATGAGCCTGCATGTTTATATAAACACAGCAACTTAAAGTCACTCATAGCACAGCGCGGAAGAAACTTAGGGGACAACCTAATATATTTATCTTTTCAATAAAATTGGCTCGCTCTATAAATTTAGCATTGAAAAGACTTTTTACTAGTATACTTACAATTGCTGTGCTTAATTGTTCTAATAAGAAACTAGCATTATTATTAGCGGTATGTATTGCTTGATTCTTTTGTCCCACACGTGCCATAACTTCTCTGATCCTTCCAAGCGCTTCATCGTAAGCTGCAAGACGTGCTTCGACCATAGAAGCTTCTTCTACCGCAGCCTCTATACTTTTCATTAACTGAGCGACTTGAGGCTCAGAACCTAAGACTAGACGTACATTTTCCTATAAACATGTTTTATGCTTTACATATAACAATAAAGCATAACAAATAATTGTGAGTTGTTAATTATTATATTATTAATGATATCATTTTGATATCATTTTTAAATTCATTTAAAGTTCTATTAAGTTACGAATTCGTAATCATTAAATAGAAATATGGATATATTACCCCATCAAGTACGGATAAATCCTTAGAAAGTGTTTCCATAAAGAGTTCAGCATTTGACACAGCATAGTCGCAACTTTCTATTAATTGTTTTAAATCGGAAGCTTCTTTTTCTGTAATAGGTTGATAATCCGATGTAGTGGGTGGTATTAAAAGTTCGGGACTATAATCCATCACGTCTATTGCACGTAAAGCTTGTCAATGATCATCATTAGAATTGACACTGGACATGCATCCAAACATGCAATGCAATACAGATTGTGTAACAGTAGAAAAAGTTACTTCCTATGTTATACGCAAGATGTCGCGTGCTAGGTGTTCTCGCGCGGCAGGTTAAACTGCCAGCACGCAACATCTAAATTTAATCTTTAATATTTAACTTTTTATATATGTACAGTAGGGACTCAATTTCGTTTCACTCTCAAAAGTTTCGTCCCCTCAAAGCGTTTCTTTTTCCCGATAAGATTTCATCTATAGGAAATGAGGGGAATATGACGATGAGCGAGGCATATTTATATTGTGGACAATCCATGTGATGTGTCGGTAACATAACCTCAAAAGTACTATAAACATTTCAAAATGTAGCATTCATAGTAATTACTTAATTAGTTTATAAGTAGTTATTTATTAAATAATAACTAAAATTAAGAATTTGATAAATTAAATGATACTGTGATAGTATTTAATAGAGTATTAAATTAATGGTTTTAAATTTCGCGGGCATTAGGTTCATTGCAAGTTTGATAGATTAGTAAGTAGCAGTTGTCTATTCTCATTGGTGTATAATAATCGGACCACGCCTACTGTAAACCCTTTTGTTAAGGCTTCTTTCCCCCGAGACCGAAACGAAATCGAAGCTCTACTGTACTTATGTTAATATTTAATATTTTATATTATTTTACTAATATTAAATACCATAGTATTATTAACAAGATATAATAGGAATAAAATCGTATATTGTTAGGTAAAATAATATATTACAATAAAATACAACACAGATAAAATATTTTATACTGAAAAATAATGAAGAAACTTATGGGACGACCTAAACAGCAAATTTCAATTCAATTATGTGCATTTTCTGCTCCCATTCATACTTAACATCCTAATATATAAAAATCAATGTAAAAATATTATAATAGTCTTTTTCTAACCGTGATTCAATATATTACGTATTGCATCCTTCGCTTTTTGTACACCTAATCGAAATTGTTCAAACTCTGGACGCATTTTCATACCACGGTAATAGTATACCAGACTCATTTCGAAATCGCCAAGATAGTATAAAGCTTCCGCTTTATAATATACCGCACGAGCGTTAACCGAATCCTTTAATTTACATTGCAATGCAGTTTCAGCATCCTGCAATGCGTTTTGTGGATTACCCAATAAAAGATAACATCTGCTACGTGCTATCAATGCGTTAGTATCATTAGGGTTCAACTCCAATGCCTTGAACAAATGAGAACAAATTGTAAATAGAACATATTAAACAATCTTACATAAAGTTAGGAACGTGACATCAGTATTTTATTTACATAGATTAACTATTGTTATAATTATAAATATAAATGCAAAATTGCAAATATACAGTAAGACCCCGCTTAACGATGTTTCAGTATTACATGGTAATATTTGGATTCCATGAAATCGCACACGGTATTGGTATTTTTTTTTATGTGTGCAAATGAAGCAGGCATGCAACAACCATAAGCAGTGCACACTATGTTCCTTTTATAATTTTCTTATTCTTTGTTCTGTTTCACTTATCCTCATTATTTATAGAGAATCATATTGTAATAAATACGAGCTCGTTTAATGCTGCAATTTTTTGGAACGTATACCTTGTGTTAAGCGGGCTTTTACTGTAATACAGTAATCGATTATTATTTATTTTTACCAATAAAATAATATTTGATTATCTCTTTTTTAAACCTTATTTATAAAATTAAATGCGACATTGACGTTGCCAAGTCGCATTTCACGTTTTCCTAATTCTAAAACAGAACCCGGTTCGTTAATATCCGAAATTAATGGACTCTTATTGCGATCTTGACGTTTTTTTTGTTTTAAGGATTGTTTAATATCCTTGCTACCCATATTAACGGCAGCAGCGCGATCCTTATCTGTATAAATTTCTTCTTGATGGTGTGCATTGCTGCTTCTTTGTTTCAATCTTGATTTTTGCATCTGCACTTGAACTTGTATAAAGGACGTATCCATTTTATCAGTAATTCGCTTATTCGTTCTTTTAGTTTTATTAGAATCACCATTATCTGTTTCTCGATTATCGAAATCATTGTTATCTTCATTTTTCCCAAACCAATGACCCCTTGGACGTGCTTTCTTATTTACATTTTTAGATTCTTCTTCATTAGATTGTTTCGCATCTGTATTATCGATGCCCACGCTTACGAAACTTTGCAAAAGACTATGTTCGTGTAACGTTGGATTTAATATACCGTTAACTTGTAATTCAACAGCGTCAAATGTCGATGTTTTGTACTCGTTACTCATGTCATCCATTATTTCTTTTCTCATCTTATATTTTAATATTGATATAATAATATTAATATTAATTAACTTTAAGTATATATATTTATTTATGTATTATAAATAATATCATTGAAATACAACAAATGGTTTTATCTAGTCAAGCATAACTACCTTGTACGAGTAAGAACACTATAATACACCTGTGGGTTGAAATCACTGCTACGTGTGATTATCGACACCTTTACAGGTGGCTTGTTGCCTTAGAAACAGTCAACAACGCGTCATATTCCACACGTCTCTATAGAAAAATATATTTACTAGGTAGAAAGATAGAAGACTTTTTTCTTAAATAACTTCCGCAATTCAACCTAATTCAAAATCAGTGGCTGTTAAACATCCCAAAGGTAAATATTTAATAATTCTTTCATTCTTCTTCTTCTTCTTCTGACTAGGAGTTTTTCCTATTTGTTTAAAGCCTCTGTCATTCAGTCTTTGTTGTTGTTGACTATATGTTGTCTTTTCATTTTCTCGGCGACCTTCCAATTGGTCTTCGACATTTGGTCGAAGATCGAAAACGACCAAATGTCCATTTTCACAAAAGATACTTCGTATTGGTAATGTGTGAGTAATCCAAGTTCTTTTTTTCATGATTATTTTTTTTTGTTTACATTCTCCCATGTTCCGAAATAAAATTTTTTACGATATTGTAGTATTATTTATAACGATTTTATTTACCTGATTGTATAGAAGCATAGCTTCATTGTAATTTTCACATTTGACATGAACAGCTGCCTCGTCAACTCTAAGCTTAGCTTCTATAACATTTGTTGCGCGTTTCAACTTTGTATGCATCATTCAAATCGATTCTTCATAACCATGTGCTGCACACTTGTTGACGGAACAGAAGATAAAATAAAATATTTTTTTATTAAATATCATTTTTTTAAATTACAAATAATCAAAATTATAAAATATATTTATCTTTAGAACTTTATTATACTCACTTTTTATTTTATTATAGTTAAATTATCAAATTAGTTAATTCCATGCTTATCTCCCAAATATTCCTATAATGAATATTTAAACATTTTCAAATAATATATTTCTGAAAGTAAGTAATAATAAATGATGAATAATTAATTTTACATCTTATTTGAAAAGTAGTATTAATTTATAATAAATTAACCCCTATAATGAATAAATAACTTACTATAATAAATGTGTCCAATCAACGTTAATTCAATGCGCATTCATCAACGAATTCTTCTTCATACTCGTTTTACAATATCTTCTTTTTTTTTGTTATAAATGAACGAAATATCACTCGATGAAGAAAGATTAATTATCTTGATTTATGACAGTATTAGAATCATCATCCCCACGGTATCATAAATGCTTTGGTTACTGGCGCAGGTTTTCTGTCTATACTTTACGTAACTTCCCTACTGCTAAGATTAAAAAATAATCAATAAAGATATGTTAGAAGGGACAAGCGTATCGGCACATCGAATCTTATCCAATCGTATAAATAATATTGTCAAGACGGAGCTTACATCACTTTTAGTATATTTCCAAAATCTTCGGTAAAAATCTAAATATGAAGAAAAATAAATATCAAAATTCATCTTTCTAAATAGAATATATACATACGTTAATAAAGATTGTACGTTTTATATTAATAAATATTATTGAAAATTGTTCTCAGATAGAAAACAGGATAGAGAGAAAAATAAAATTATCTTTATAAAACGTGTACTAGAGTATTCGTAATTTTAAAAAATGACGTAAATCGAACGTCATATTAACGTTTTGTGTTCACTGGGAATTTTTTATTGATTTACTTAAAAATACCAAATAAAAATCAATGATATCATTTTCTATTTTCTATATGTATTTTATAAAAAAAAAAAAAATAAAAAAATAAACAGGAATTATTCTACATCTTCATGTTTAAAACAACTTGAAAATATGTCCAATAGATACCCAGTTAACACAATTTTTAAAAAATTACGTAAATCGTACGTCATATTAACGTTTTGTGTTAACTGGGTTGTAATTTTGATAGGTCATGTACTGTTGAAACCAACCGTATCATGTGACCACGCACATGTGATATATCTTACGTAAATGATGACATAGCGTGACGTCATACTGACATTAAATTTACGTAAATGCGTTTACTAGATAGGTATGTATATCCATATAAGCATGGCATTGATTCACAAGAAGTCTTTCCGTAATTTATGTCCTGGTTTCGTTTAAAATTGTACGCAACTCGCAGGATCTTGATTAGTATTATTCAATACGACAAATGATATCCATGTATAGCCAACTGTTTCCGAGATATTGGCCGATAAAGTTTAAATAAATAATTAAACACTCATATGTATTTGTTTATTGCTTCAGTTAACACAAGCCGCCGGTAGCCGAGTGGCTAAGGGCACAGGCTCGCAATCGTGGTGTTGCTCGTTCTTTTCGAGTTTTTTTCTTTTCTTTACTTTTATACGCTTTTATACTTTTTTTTTTCTTATCGCTTCCGCCACCACACTTTGCCGCCATTCCATATACCCAGTTAACACAAAACGTTAATATGACGTTCGATTTACGTCATTTTTGAAAAATGACGTTATATTAGGTGTTGGAATTAATTCGTAGCGTTTTTTTTACAAAATAACGATTTATTTGAAATGAAAGTAAAAAATTACATTATTGAAAATACTGCCCATCGCATGCCACTACTTTTTCCCATTTTTCAGGTAACTGACGAATACCCCGTCGAAAAAAATGCCAATTTGGCAATCCTCATAAGATGTTAATTTTTCCCCTGATAAACCATGAGCCATTGATCGAAACAGGTGGTAATCCGAAGGGGAAATATCCGGAGAATACGGCGGGTGGGTTAAGACTTCCCATTTCAATGTTTCCAAGTATGTTTTCACTGGTTTCGCCACGTGAGGTCGAGCATTGTCGTGCAGTAAAATAACTTTATCGTGCCTTTTGCTCCATTCCGGCCGTTTTGAAAAATAAGATGTGTTGTAAAAAACCACCTAATAATAGCTGATTTACGATAAATTCGTTTCTGGAGGTAAAAACAAAATACTGTAATAACCACGCCATCTTTCATCAAATGCTACGAATTAATTCCAACATCTAATATTGTAGGTTCTTTTTTAGGATAATGGGATATATGTGTTAGAAAGACGGAAGAAAAGATTTGTCTAGGGGTTTATTTCTTTTTAACAACCAAAACTACGTTTATTGAAATACAAATAATAATTACACGTCCAAGCGCTATCGTATCCGTCGCGAGAATGCCTGGCGATCCTTTGAAGCGCCCTTTTATACACGCTTGTTTCCCAAGCGTCTCTTTTCACTCGCTTGTTTTCCAAGCCCGTTTCGGCTATCACGATATTAAGATGACTATCGGTATTTACACTATCGACAAGCTATTCTAGTTGGCTATGCTCGCTTATCTTACTACTAATACTAACTACAATATTACGCAATACCACTAATTAATTACGATACTACAATATTAACGTTCTATTTGCGTCATTTTTGAAAAATGACGTCATATTAACGTCATATTAACGTTTTGTGTTAACTGGGTATATTCTTTTGTTCTCAAGGAATGTGAAGTGCCGCAAAACGATGAATGCCTTAAAATGGTATTGCCTTAAATAAACAAGACATCCGATATCCGTATAAGCAAGTGTTTCCTTTCATTCTATATTTACAAATAGAGAGGTTTTATTTCAGGAGGATTCAATGAACTTCGTGAATAACGTAAAACGATCACACGTCGTTCGAAGTAATTCAATTTCCTACAGAACCGATTTATCAATTTGATTGATCATCTTCCCCATTTGATCTCTAATACTCTTCTTGTTTTTATGTTTGATCGAGTTGAAAAGTTGATATTCTTAACAATTCAAAGACGTTACATTAATCGTGAATCATTCATCGTTTACTGTCCTTTTTTTATGAAAAATAACTTGCAACGTGTTTAACTTGTTACGAACGTTAAATGATTTGTCGGTTCTAAGCTTTAGGTATAAAATTCTATATAAATATTGTGATTGTTTCAAGTGCTAATATATATAATGTACGTAAGATCAAGATCATAACATAATATTGCTTTCACCGAGTTATTGCCAACGTTAAAGGTTCTAAGTTCAAGTGAAAATATTTTACAACGTTAGTAAACGCTAATATTACGTTTTATAAGAAAATTAAAAAATATATGATAATATTAGAATTTTTTAAACATTATGAGAGATGATATTAGAAAACTTTTAATCGACGAAGATTAAAGATTAATCAAACGTAAATCATTCAATTTAGGTCATTAACCCTTTGCGGTCCGAACGCTTTTCACTGTTTCGTTTCAGCAGGTCCGCTTGGTAGCGTTTATTGTGGAAAGCATACATGATCTTACTGACGTATAACGGACTTATGAATTAGTGCAGGTATAAAATAAAATTGTAAAATTTTTAGACATTTTTTTATTGTTTACAGCCTATAATTAACCATATATCGGACGTACTGAAACAAAAGGCCATGTCGAGTCACACTCGACATCGGACCGCAAAGGGTTAATGTACTATACGTATACATTATATGTACGTAATTGTCGATGTATATCTTTAAGCCTTTTCGGACGAATAAAATTTGGTCATGGGTATCGTACTGGTCAGAATTAATTTCCGTCGAAAAAGCAAGAATACATAACACGCAAGATTACAATGGATAAACAGGATTTATTAATTCTTTTGTGAACTTTATATATACTTTATTCAATACAGTCATCTATTGATATGTTTTTGTATAAAAATTATGTTTTATAATTCTTCATAGTGTGGTATTTTTCGAAACATTCTCCAATATGCAGGCCTGGTTTTCGAGTGCATGTATCACAAAAATAATTTGTTTGGTGCCTTCCGCCTTTAATCTTTCTGTTTGAACAATGTCACTGTCAGAACCACTGTAAATGTTATCACTTTCTCTATCAGCGTCTGCATTCAAGAGGTCAAAATAAAACTCTTCATCGCTACTTTCAGTTTCACAGAACACATCTCGCGATAACTTTCTTTTCGCTATTTTGAAGAATAATTTTGTAAAATTTTAAAAAAGAATGTCTAATTCCTGTTAAATACAATTTGAAAAATAAATTTTGGTATTCTACAAGGTATCGGTGAACGTTTTCGATTTCGTTACGTTCAAAAGATGACTGAATTGCCACTGCGTCTTGCATGGCGAGCGCTAGGTAACAGATTTTGTTTAGATTAGATTTCTCTATCTTCAATTGATAGGAGCACCTTATTCCTTTATGAATAGGTTCCTTTGGCATTGTTGTTAGTTTAGAAAAAATAAAAACTGATAAATAAATGCATATAGTATAGGATTAGTATGGTTCTTTGTTGTGGTGGCTGAGAGCAGACATACGACCGGAACGATAAAAAAGCTTTGGTGGCTGAGAGTAGACATAGATCCGAAAAGGGTTAAGTTGGTCGCGGGTTTATGTCAAACGTAACGGAAGAACGCAATATACTAGAATGTTCATTATCGAAATGATCGGATCAACTTCGGTTTGTTTAACACGTTCGTCGCCAAGCGCGATTGCAATGAGTTTCTCCCGAGGCCCAAATTCGACTATCGGAGCGCCGAAACATAAACAGAGCGATAAGCGGGTAATAGCAGAGATGTAACTCGAGTAGGCACTCGAGTATCGTTTTCCATTCATAACATACATAATATTCCATTCGATACTTTGATATTCATTCAATACTTCGATAATTTTCCTTTTGATACTTTGTTATCAGGTCTACCTTTTGTTGCATTATAAAAAATTTTTTTCCTTTTGTTTTATTCTAAAAACGGACAGAACTTTCCGGTAGACTTAATATTTAGTTCTAAAATGGGAAAAGCGATAAGGTTTTCGGCTAGTGGACTGTCTGGGATTTCATTGCAGTTATCGCACATGAATAAGAAGAGCGTCATCCATATTTGGGTGACGGGTATGCTTACGTGTGGGCCCCGTCACCCAAATATGGATGACGTGGCGTCGAACGTGTTAAGATCATTTATTAAAACATTTTTATTCGCGCATTTTGTTTTTACGCAGTAATGTAATAAAATAGAAAGAAAAAGTCTTTATACAGTAACAAGTTAACTATCAAAAAATGTTAACATAACAAAAGAAAATTCCCTCTAATTAATCCTTTATTGACAACAAACTAAATCTTTCACTTATTTTGTCGTATTTTTTACTTATACTCTGTATATACTTTATGCTAAATTGGTTCAACTGTACCCTTTCAAGCATATTCGAGGTATTCAAAAGGTAATGTAGCCTTGAGACAAATCGATAGTTGGAAAGAAATAACTAGAAGTGTAAGTTTGTTAGTATTGATTGATTTTTCTTAATT
>JACGTP010000248.1:0-54112 GCA_023678845.1 Mischocyttarus mexicanus | reverse complement strand
TTTGGTACTTACTATGACGTCGCGACGCCCCCATCAACTCTCTAAATTTCATTACTAAAACATGTTTTCTAATTTATTCCTTTTCATCTCTTAGGTTAATCGTAAGCGCATAATGTTATCGTCTAAATTTCGATAAAACTTTTCAAAGCGCAGAAATTTATCAATTTGTTAAAAATTTATATATTATTGTTTTATATTTTATTATTAAACATTAAGGTTCCAAAAAAAATAATAATAATAATAAAAATAATAAAAATAATAAAATAAAAATATAAATTAGCAAGAGAAATTTATTTTGTCCAATCGTGCTTGAGAACACGCATATCGGTAAAAAAACGAATTGCACTTTCCGTATGATGCAAGTGCGCAGACGCTGCAGATAAAACGCTTTGTCGATGGATGGATGGGCTCGTGTTTCTAGCGCACGACGAGAGTGCACACACTTGGAAAACTGACCAATGAAATTAAACCTGTCCCCGTATCTCTTTTACGATGTGGTTCGATGCCGACGATGACGACGACCACTATACTTAACGCGCATGATCGATCAAAAGTATAAAATTACGTTACCTCTTTCTCTCTCTCTCTCTCTCTCTCTCCCTTTCACTCTCGAACAGTTACGTCGTTTAAGGTCATTTTGAAATTGATTTACTTGGTTGATCTATCATAAAGATCGTACTATATTGCAAATTTATAAATCTTCGCGAATAATATGTGTCTATGAATCACACTTAAAATCGATCAACAAAACAACCAATCGAATGCATCCTACTATGCAGTTCGATGCATTCGCGGCTTTAAACGCGAATTACGCGATCGATCGATCGACCAATGCATTTTATTTTTTTCCGTACGCGCGCAGTGTGTGTTTTATTCCAAATATTTAGAATTTTTTTTCTTTTTTTGTTGAATGTTATTTTGTTCAGGGATATGGAAATAAAAAAGTATATACCATCTATGTTTCAGTAAATTTTACATAATGTTTATTATTTATAGTGTATTCAGAAATGTCGGGCCTCAACCAGTGGGCCTTCTTTTTTGACATATTTCATCAATAAACATCACAATGTTAAATTTTTCCCCTAGTCCATAATACACAGTATCTCCTCTCCCTTTCTCTTTCTCTCTTTCTCTCTCTCTCTCTCTCTCTTTCTCTTTCTATCTATCTCATTCTCTATTCATTATCTCTATCTTCCTTTCATTCTTACTCTTCCTCTCTCTGTCTCTCTTTCTATTAAAAGCGACGTACAAGTTATTCGTCCTAACACGATCGAACGATTAACAAAAATATCGTCGCGTTTCGTTGGTTAGGAAATAAAAAAAAAAATAGGAGAAGAAAAAGTATTCCTTTATTTATTTTTTTCTTTTCTTCCACGACACGATGCACTTGACATTTCGTTATCGATATTTATTAGATAGTTGTTTAAAAATCATTCAAAAATCTTTTAGACGCGTTGAAATATCGAGTAGCTTGTACGTTTCCAAAAATAGAGAGAAGATCCACGTCAAAAAACCGGCTTCGCGACCATCTATTTTGTTTCGTTTAGTTTCATTATCTTTCTTATCCTTTCTTTCATTTCCATTTTTATACCTCTCACTCACGTTTTATTTTCTTTAACATGCCAGCATATACGTACAACAAAAATAATCCCGAATAACAAGTGTTCGTTTGAAACGATAAATTAATCAAAAATACGATTGAGAAGAAAAATCAATTCTATACATGTTAATATCGTTTTTCCAGCTTAGCCGCAAATATAAGTATGTGTATATAACATCGTTTCGACGATTTCCAAATTTTGTTACTTTTCTTTTTTTTTATTTATTTATTTTTTTTTGTGTGGAAAAAGTCGTCCCTGTCCTCTCACTCACTCACACTCTCTTTCTCTATGAACTTCTTCTTCTTCTTCTTCTTCTTTTTCTTCTTCTTCTTCACTTCTATTTTATTTTATTTTATATTTATTTTATATTTATTTTATTTCTATCATATTTCACTCTTCCACAACTTATCGAACGCAATACGGATGATCGTATTGGGTATATTCCTTACATGTTTAAATCTGTTACAAAAAAGATTTCGTCGAATGAACGCGCGGCGGATGCACATTACAATACGCATCTCTTCTTCCCCTTTTCTCTCTCTTTATTTTTTATTTTTTTTTTTTCTTCACCCATCTTTCCCTCTTATTTCATTTGTATTATATATTTATTATTAAATTATTTATTTTCTACGCTTTTCGTCACCGTTACGCAAACTCTCGAACTTTTTATATTACCATCGCAAAAAGGGCGGCCAAAAGTTCGTAGGACATTATTCGAAAAATGGAGGGACGTACGCGACAGGAGAGGAAGGAGGGATTAGGGGAAAGGTTCTTTTTATGTTTTTTTTTCTTTGTTTTTATTATTATTATTAATATTATTATTTTTTTTTCTGTTTCATCTTCTTTTCATTCGGTACGATAATACTCTTTTTTTTAAGTTCTCTCCTCTTTACATTTATTATAATACTTTAGCGCGCAACGATTTAAATCACGTTTCTACAAACCCACCCCAAGTACGAAATCGAAATTTTCGATTGTTCTGGCTGATATCGATTGAAAATCGATTGATCGCGTAACCATCATTTTAAAAGTAGCGCAAAGTTGCAAATACATTTTTCTTGCTATTAGGAAAAAACCGGAAGGATATTTAGATCGTTCGAAAAAAAAAACCTATCGGTAAAAATATCACTGCAACTTTAGCGCCACAATTCGGAGACACGAACGTCAATTTGTTTTCCTCTTTTCTTTCTTTCTTTATTTTTCCTTTTTTTTTTTGGTTTTCTCGACACTCACGAATTCCCGTTTCTTCATTGACCGATAATGTCGCGAAATTTACACACATAGTTTACTTTCCCCGTTCGATTGAACAATTTGAGATATTTATGAAATAATCCTTTCGCGATACCCCCCTCCCCTACTCCCAATATCTTCTCTCACTTTTCGTTCTACTCCTGTGTTTTTATTTTTTAATTTATTCTTTTTTATCTTTCTCTTAACCACAGTTTCATTTTTTACGTAACGTCGTTGCGGCTGGCTATTACGTTCTTTTTCGATGTGTGTGTTAAGTATCAATAACGTGTAAACGTGTTTTTTTTCTTTTAATGCGTAAGAGTAGAATGTGAGTTTTTTTTTTTTTTATATCTGTGTGTGTATTTTTTATTATTTTTTTTTTTAGTTAGTTGTACACATATCGTATTATATGTATATGTATACCTTTTTTTTTCTTTACGTATATATCATATATATATATATATATATATCGTTTATCTACATTTAATCGCTAGATTCGAAAAATAACATTACAATATTACATTAGTGTGCACTGTTCATTTTGAAAATGTTCTTTTTCTTTTTTTTTTTTTATGTATTAAACTCTGTTATTATTTTACGTGTTTTTTTTTTAAGATAGTATTATCGTCATATTATATCCTGTCTCTGTTGGTTTGTTGTTAAGTGTGTACGCGCGCCGCATGCTCTTGTGTGATGGGTTTTTTAGACGGGTTTAGGCCGTGGGTGTTAATCGGGTGTTAAAAACGTCCTTTTTAGAAGAATTTATTTGTTAAATTCCACGTTTTCCTCCATCCCTCCAAATCGTCGCGACTATCGATAATAATTACGCTTTTCCTATCGTTCATTTATTTCCCTCCTTCCCCTTTATTTTATTTTCTCTTATTTTCTTTTTTAGATCAGAGAGAACAATTTCGATCGCACTTTTACAGTTTTTGTTTTCTATTTTTTTCTTTATCTTTTCCTTAATTATTCGTTTCTTCTTTTTTACTCATTTTGTTGTTGTTTTAAATACATAATTGGACGAGTAACGTACGCAACACGCTGAGAAATCATCCGGATTGTTATAAGCGAGAAAATAGTACTGTCGGTTTTACGTACACTATTTTAAACTCGTGGCGCATGGTACGCGTGTGTGTGTGTGTGTGTTTGGTGTGTAAGTCATATAAAAAATTATATATTCGCAATCGTTCAATATAAAATCTCTCTCTCTCTCTCTCTCTCTCTCTCTCTTTCTCTCTCTCTTTCTCTCTCTCTTTTTTTTGTGTTCAACAATACCATATCAAAATCGTTAAGAGCGCGCGAGACAAAACAAATCGATACAAACTCGCATTTTACTTTCGTTCTTAATTTTTTTTTCTTCATTAACATTTTCTTCTAACTTTTCTTTCCAAACGTTCGGAAGAAAAAAAAAAATATAAAAACAGAGATGAAAATTCGACGACGAGTAAGTTGCGAGTGTATATCAAGATTAGTTTGTTATCATAGTTTAACAGCGTGTTTGCCCATAACGACGTTTTGTAGCGTGATTTTGTTCGTTTATAATTAGCGAGGAAACGATCGAACAATATATCTCAGACGTGTGCGTGTAAACGAACTCGTGTTATACTTATTTTTTACTTTCTATCTCTTTCTCTCTCTCTCACACACTCTTTCTTCCTTCCTTTACACACTTTTAATTTAATGTAATTTAATTTAATTTAATTTAATTTAATTTAATTTAATTATTTTTTTTTGTAAGTTATATATCAACGATCTTCGATGTGTTCGTGTGTCGTGTAAAGTACTTTTTTTTTTTCTTTTTTTTTTCTTCTTAAAGATGTATCTCGCGGTATGTTCAGTTCGAATATGTAAAACCTTCTTTGAGCTACCACATCCCTCCCTCCCTTCCTCCCTCCCTTCCTCCCTCTAACTTCTTTAATATTATCTTTCGTCTATACTTCTCTCTAACCATTCTCACTCTCTCCCATATCCCTATTTTTCTTTCTTTCCTTCTTTCTCGTTTTAATTCGAATAACAACCACTTCGTTCGTTTCATTATTTTTATTTTTATTATTATTTTATTTTATTTTATTTCCTTTTTTTTGTTGTTTCCTTAAATGTTTTTTTTTTGTGTTATTTACTTTAAATGTTTTAATTTTAATTTGTTTTCACTAAATATATCACAAACTGGCCGGCGGGTGTCATAAGCGCGACGCATGAATTTACGGCGAGCGCGCACCTACACATTAAAGTATTTGATTTTTTTTTGTTTGTTCATTTAATTGGCAGCGTCGTTGTCATTTTCGTATCGCTACTAGCGCAGACGCTCTTTAATTATTTAATTATTTATTTATTTCGAATAAGAAGAAGAAGAATGGCGTTAGGTGCATTCGCCGTCGATTCGTGTGCCACCGCCGGATAAAATATAACGTTTAAGGGATTACATGTTAATAGTTACATCACTGTCGGAAGACGCGACGATCCGAAGGAGCCCGAGGACACGCGAACGTTTTATATCCTTTATGTATTATATTTATTTTTGTATTATTTAATTAATTAATTATTCATTCATCTTCTTTTTTCTTTTTCTTCCTTGTTTCGTTGCTTATCTAATTTTATTTTATTATATTCTTTGCTTCTTTTTTTTTGACTTCATCATCCTTTCACTCCCTCCTCTCATTCGCGTATTAATTTAATAGCTTATGTTAATATAATATTCGTTTAAGGTTTCGTAACGTAAGACGATGATTTTTCTTTCCACGAATAAGGGAGCATCGGAATCCCTCGGGATTCTTCGGCCTTGTCTCCCTCCCTCCGAACTTTTTTTCGTACAGTTAGTTTTATTTTTTAATTAAGCGTCGAACTAGTAATTTATCCTTCTTTTCTTTCTTCTCTTAAATCTCATTTCTCTTATTATACTTCAGGAAAAGACGATTAATTCTTGATTTTAAGTTTTGGGGTTTGATTCCTTAAAGTATAAATATCTTTATAAATTTCATGATCTTATTATACGTATTACACTTGATTTCTTTCTCTTTTTATTTCATTCTTATCATTTTCGTCGATATTTCTTCTTCTTTTCCATCCGATTCTTTTATTTTTCTCGATCATCTTCCAAATCAAACAAACTTTTCGGCTTTTCGATTTTAAACGTTTCCCGTTTATGTGTATATGTATATTTCTACATATATTTTATTATATACATATATATATACACACACACACATACGCATGCATACAGACACACATAACACATACACACACATGTGCTAGCATTTTATTTTCTTATCCGTTATCCTACGATCTTAATACTCATTTTCCTTTTATCTTTCCTTCAACGTTTTCGAAAACTTGTAGTCAAGGGTTGGGTGATGGTAGAGATGATAGTGGTTGACGATGATAGCAATGGTTGCGTTATCGTGTTGAAAGAACACGAGGGATGGAAGGATTTGGCATAAGTTTAAAGAACAAAATCAAGCCATTTTTGAATGATAATAGGCAGGCTTGCAGAATTTTTAAAAAGGCACCGATGCTGCCAAGAATATAAAAATAAAAACAAAAATAAAACATATTTCTTAAACATTTAGGAAACCTGTTATATGTAATAACGCGTACCCGTTTATAAGATCATCGTACTTTGAATGAAGAGAAAATAGGGTTTCGTATCGAATAACATTCCATGAAGAACAAAAACGCTTGACAATGTTTATGCATTTTAATTAAGAAAATATTAATTGTTTAAATATTTTAGAATTATTTTATATAACAAATGATTAAAGCTAAAAAATATATTGAAAGTATCAATTTGTTTATCTTAAAGTTATTATATTGATATCGAAAAAAAAATTATATAAAATATTGCACGTTTAATCTTTCCCAATTGCAATTCCAATCTTGAAAGATAATTTAAAAAAAAAACAATTATGTATTCATTGTCAAGTGTTTTGACATTTGATTATGCGATACGATATACGGGAGAGTTCGCGAATTAGTAAAAGGCGAAGAAGAATTAGCAATAGTCATACTAATCGAACCTGCAAAAGCGAGTTAGCCTTCACTAATTATGCATTTAATACGCGTTCATCAATTAGCGAAATCATCAGCGAGGTTGCGGTTATGGAAGATTCTCTAAAAGTTTGAAACTTTTTAATACCTTCTTCCTAATAGCGAGTTCGAAGTTTTTAAGATGAATGATTTTCTATTGGATTCTTTCTTTCTATTTCCTTTTTTTTTCTTTCTTTCTTTTCCTTGTTTTCTATTTTTATTTATTTATTATGTTTTTATTAATAATTCATCAAGTTTATAACTCTTTCGCAAATAAACACCTTTTATCCAACGCGTATCGAGGATTCGCATTTAGACGATCAAAAATTATTATCTCGAAAAAAAATTCTTTTATTTACCGTTTACGTTTAATATGTATATATATAATATATATGTATTTATTTATATTTTTCGTAATTATTTTCTATCTATTGTCCTAACAAAAATCTATCTCTTAAATTATCTGAAAAAATAGGATGCACTTGTTTATTGATAATAAAAACCCCATTCGCGTAAATTACTACGATATAGGATACCTCGAAAGAATTATTTTCATAGAATTTCATAGAAAGAAAAGAGGAAGAAAAGGAAAAAGTCATTTCGGCTTAACACCGAAAACCGCGTGTAGTTTTAGACTCTTCGATCGAATGTTAACAAATAAACTATTCCTTCGTTTTATTTCTTCCCTTTTAATTTTTTTATCTGATATTCTCACTTGTATTCTTTCCCTTTCTTCCCTTTTTCTTATTTTCCTTTCTTTTTTTCTGTCTTTCATTCGTTCGACAAAAGACAAAATCCTCGAGACGTTTTAACGTTTTCTCTCACCGACGAAGATCTATCATCTACACACGTAAAGCTAATTAGGCTTATTTAGGCTGATAAATATACACCGACATGCAATTAATTCGATATATCGATAAAGATTTTCTTCTTCTTTTTTTATATAACAACTATACCAGGACTAAAAGTCGTTTGAGAAGAGATAGTTTTTTTAATCTTTTTAATTACTACAACGTACCGTCGTCGTGTGATCATATATCATCCTCAGCTTAGATTAATTAAATCTAATTCAGAAAAATGATTATTAGTCTCTCGCAAAGGTTAGCTAGCTTAATTAGTTTCAAAAATGTTTAATATGCGCACGCGTCGAGGAAAAGGGGAGGAGAAGGGGAGGTGTATTTTTGGAATAGCGGGTTGCGCGAGTTATTCTAAATGCGCCTATCCAAATTCAATCAAAACTTCTACGACTTTCGTAGCTTAATCTAATAAGACGATGACATTTCTTTCTTCTTTTTTCTATCGTTCGATTAAAAAATGGGGAACGATTATGCGAGTACGGATTTAAATGTAATCTACTAATTTTCTTTATTTTTATCATTTTTTATTCGATTTCAAGGCGAATCTCGTACGAATGATAATCGATCCTCGTCTAATATTTTCCTTGTTCTTCTTTCGAGGAATAATAAGTTTTACACATACTTCACACCTCATTTACGTATGTGTGTTTAATTGCAACGGCCATTTTTGAGAGAATAATAATTAAAAGGAACTGTTTCTGGCCGAACGAGATTCGCATTAATCGAACGCAACGAAACAATTCTACGACATTATTTTAATCTAATAAAATAAAATCAAATAATAATCCAAATAAATATATTTTTATTTTCTATCTTCGTTCACGCGTAACTGTTCTTTTCTCGTATCTTTCGTTTCATTCTTTCTATTTTTCTTCTTCTTCTTCTTCTTCTTCTTACTAAACGTAAGCTCGCATTTATTTTAAACTCATTTTCATTATATCGCATTGGAGATAATGAATGAAACCCGGGTACGATTAGATAGTTATTAGATAATATATCGGATAAAATTTGATCGAACTATAGTGCGACCAAGGAGGCTTGCCGCCATAATTATTTAATTTAATTTAATTTATTTATTTTTTTATTCTTCTTCTTCTCACGTTATAATACTACTTTAAATAACACCGCGCGTAATATGTAATATCCATAACTATTTTATCCACTTACGAGTTACAATTGTAGAATAAAAATCGAAAATATATATATATATATATATATATGTGTTAAGTGTAGTGTGTGTTAAGTGTATATATATATATATTCGTTTCTGTGTTTTTTGTCTTTTTTTTTCCTTTTTTTTTTGTTTATTTTTTTAAAACGCGTACCGACAGGGTAAAAGTTCAGGAAAGAGCATTTTGCAATATCATTAGCTTCACTTCGTGTCTTCTTGATTTTTTTATTTTTTCTTGCTAAGATTGTTTTTTTTATTCGATAAATATATAACAGAAAGACGTTTATTTCCGATACGACACGATTAGGTTTTCTACTAAAACTATAGTTCATTCGTTACGCGTTTATTTAATTTTTTTGTTTTCTTTATCTTACATAGTTTTATCATTTATCTCATTATTATTATTATTATTATTATTATTATAGTTATTATTACAGTTATTATTAATTATTTCATTATTATAATAATCATTATTATTATTATTATTATTATTAATAATATTATTAGGTATTATTGGCTTAAAAGAAAAATTATAAAGTGCGACGTTTTAAACTCTTTCTTTTCTCGCGGACAAGCTTGTCCCTGGTGTGTGGACGGTCTGTTAGTGTATTTCATTTATTTATAACATTTCTTCTTTTTTTTTATTTTTTTTTTTCCTTTTTTTACTATTTTCCTCTCATTGCTGTATATCCGTATTATTAGTATTAATTAGTAATATATTATTATTATTATTTTATTATAACATTATTCATTATTAATTATTATTATTACTATTATTCTTAATAATATCTTTTATATTATATGTCCCATTCAGTTCAATTATCAGCGAGTATCATATATATATATAATATATATATTATATATCAAACTTAAAAAACGCGGAACGAAGTATTTTTAATGATCAATCGTTAGATGGGTTATTTTTTTTTGTTATAAAAAAAAATGAAAAATTCATAATCCGTCTCGCGTTCTCGTTCCCACACCTAATCTGATCATGTTAATATACTTTCTTTCTTTCTCTCTCTCTCTCTCTCTCTCTCTCTCTCTCTCTCTCTCTCTTTCTTCATTCTCTTATCTTTCGTATTCGTGTATCAGTAAATTGAAAAATGCATTACGCGCAAAAAGCTAGGTAAGTATATATATATCTATATATATATATATATATGTAAGTAGGTACACGGCGAGCGTAATCATTAGCCAAAGAGATACAGCACGATTTAGAAAGAGCAAGGAAAGAAAATGAATTTTCTTTTATTTTCTCTTTCTCTTTCTCTCTCTCTTACTCTCTTACTCTTTCTTTCATTCTCTCTCTCTCTTTTTTATTTTCTAATATCTCGCAAGTTTTACAAGAAGACCCATTTCGACCAAATAGTACCGAAGCAGATTTACATTTTTTCACATATAAGCAGCAACTTATGAATTAGGGTATCGTTTAACGAGTTTCACGATGATCGCTTTTAGATTATTAAAAGAAACAAATTGAATATATCTCGATGACATTATTCATAATGTGTCACAGTTGTGGTTATAGACACATCCAAAGTTCATTAATTTTCTTTTCTTCCCCCTTTCTTTTTTTGTTTTCATCCAATTCTTCTTTCTTTTTCCTTATTCTTGAAGGATGATCACACGTGCTCGTGAAAACTACCCTCTCTTCACTCGTTTAGAAATTAATCGACTGCTTAGGCGACAGCGCTTGCTTTCTGTAGCAGCTAAAAAAGCCCTTGACTTCCAAGTTGGAAAAGCTCAAACTGGATTCGTCGTATTTTCTTTCTCTCTTTCTTTCTCTCTTTCATTCGCTCATTCGTCTCACGAAGTTTCTCTTTTGTCTCTTCTTTTCATCATTTCGTTTCTGTTCGTTTCTTTTCGTTTCTTTTCATTTCTTTCTTTCTCCCGTAATTAATCCTTTCGCTTTCTAATCCTTAATCTCATTTTCTTTCGTTTCCCTTTTTCAAAAAGTACTCTCTTCATCTTACTTCAAACTTTTTTGAAATAATTTATCATCGATCCTTCTTCTTCTTCTTCTTTATTTTTATATTTCGCTCGACTTTTATCATTTTTATCTCCTTTTTTTTTCTTCTTATATATTTTTTATTATCTTTCCTTATTTTTATTTTTCCCATTTCGCATATATAAACATAAATATATAGTACTTGTTCGTTTCGTGTATTCGTCATTGAAGGTTTTTGGTATTTTTAAAAGGGAAAGACACGGGAACTCGCGTGTTCTTCTTTTCGTGTTTTTGTTTTTCTTCTCGTTTTCATTTTTTTTTTTTTAAGTTTTACACGGTATTTTTTCCGAGAACTATCGTTTCCCTTTTATTTTCTTTTCTTTTCGTTTTTTTTATTTTTTCACATGTTTTTTTTTACATAAAGACGACTTGAATAAAATTTTGGTAGAATTTTTATTGAAACAAAAGGAACGAATCGAAATGTAATTTAGTTTTTTCTTTTTTTTTTTTTTTAATAAAAAGGGAAACGACGTAATCGCGTAACACAGTGATGAAAATTATTATCAAAGATATTTGAATTCGAACTCGTGTGTCTCCGTAATTCGATAATCTTCGTGTGTAATGCCTAGGAAAAAGTACTGCGGAAATATTATAATTTATATATTTATATCCTAAGGATTAAATCACAATTCAAAATATTTTCTTATCCCTTTTTTTTCTCCTTTTCTCTCAAATTTTTTTTTCCCTACCTTATTTTCTTTTCCTCTGGTGTTTTTGAATCACTTTAAATGGACATTCATTAAATTATTGTACTTATATTTTATTTTATATATATATATGTACCTATTTATTTTTCTCTTATTCGTTATCTAATAAATCCTATGTACATGCTAAATGTGTGGGCACGGAGGAACTCGTCCGTATATCCTTTTCCGTCTGCTATTCGATCTTGCATTCTTATCATTTTTTATCTTTCTTCTTCTTCTTCTTCTTCTTCTTTCAATCTTTTTTCCACGTTCTATTTTTATTTATTTATTTTATTTATTTATTTATTTATTTATTAATTTATTAATTTATTATTCTTTTTTTTTCCTTTTAAAATTAAAATCTTTTATTCCTATCGAATCGTCGACCATTTGAAACTAATTAATCGTAAACGAACATCACATTTAAAATTATCATTCTGTTTCCTATAATCCGATCAGATCGACGAGAACTTTCACAAACACATGACTAGAATTAAGATACTTCAAGATAAACGTATTTTTTCTTTCTATTTTTTTCTTCCTCTCTTTTTTCTCCTTTCTCACTTACTCATACACACACACACACACAAACACAACACAAACACTCTCTCGTTCTTTCTCTTTCTCTTTCTGTGTCTAGCTATCTATCTAACTATCTTTCTCACTTTCTTTTCTATTTAATAATTATTATCAAAAAAAAGATATTACAACGCAATGCTTTGATTAGTTTGAAACCCAACTTTTCCTATAAAAAAAAAAAAAAATCGCAAATGTTTTTCTTTTTTTTCTTTCATGTACACATATACATATAATATGTTCATTGAAAACGTCAATCAAATAAAAAAGTAAGAAATATATATATCAACGAATTATTAATCCTTTGCGGACGTACGTCTACTCTCAGCTCCACCATAACAAGAAACCGTTCTAATCATATATTCTATTCATCCCATGTATCAAGTTACAATTTATTAGCACAAATATAAATATCTAATCGATCTATTCACGAACATATAACTAAAGTTGTCGAAAGAATTGATAAATCTTGTTTATTCTTCACAATCTTGCATGTTATATGTGTATCACTGCTCTTTTAACAGAAATTCATTCCAACCAGTACGATACCCCCATGTCCGAATTTTAACCATTTGCGCTGGAAAGACGTACCATTCACGTCGTAATGTCTTTGTTGCAGAAACCAAAATGACGTGGTATATACGTCGTAATATGCTTTAATTCTTGTTTTATTCTGTAAGAAAATGGATGTAGCAAAAAGCAAAAAATTTTCTCCATTTCGAAGTATCGATTAAACGTGACAGAGCAATTATTACGTTGTCTGCTGGAGGCACACCTGATCGTTTAAAGACAAAGCAATGGGGATATTTCCTGAGACAAATTCCACCCATAAATGACAAAAAAAAATCCACAGCGAAGATCTAGATAAGTGTTTACCAAACACAAAAAACCAAGTGAAACTATATGAAAATTTAAGAAATGCCTTGTACCATTAAATGTTCCAGACTGTTTTGAAAGATACCACACTTAGCATGATTATTAACAAATTTAATATTTATATTTATGTAATTTTATTATCAATCGATGCTCTATATTCCCGTTCAAAAAAACTATTAAAAGTCTTAAGTCGAATATAAATTAGTTGAGAAAATATAAATCTTCTTCTGATTTCTCTCAGGCATTGAACACTGCGTGACGTTTCCCAGCGAGTACATGTGTCGGAGAATTTCTTGCCAGCGCAAATGGTTAAGCGTCCGCAAAGGGTTAAAAACTAAATTTCATTCGGCGACTACAATTATTATTATATTATTATTATTAATATTATTATTATTATTATTAATCTTGTCCGATTCTTTTTGTCGTAATTCCCCTCGCATATTCGATATCGTGTCCTATTTTATTAATTATGGCATATTATTTGAAATAATTCACCGATCGGTATTATTAGATTTGTCAAGCTACGCAACCCTATCGAGTTTATTTCTTATCAATCATTTCTCGCGTATCGCGAATCCTACTTATGTACACATTTTTTCTTTTTTTCTTTTTTTTGTTCGTTTCTTTTTTTCTCTTTTTTTTTTTGTTTCTCTTTCTTATTTTACAAAGAAGGTTACGTTTACGTCAACTTTCTTCTTTCGGCCGTTTTTCCTTGTTCGTTAATATATTATTTTTTTATTTTTTTATTTTTTTTACGTCAACGTGTCCCAACGTTTCTCGTGCATCCTTTTTATCCTTCTCAGTCCAATACCAAATTTTACACGCGTACAATTCTTTCCATTTCTATATTTGTTTTAAATTTCTTTTTTTTTTATTTTTCTTCTTCTTATCATCTTCCGCCTTCCTTTTTTCCTATCGTCTTGCGAGTTGACTTTAATCGTGTGATAAGAGTGTTCTTTAATTCTTATATGCTGTACAGGAACATTTACTTGCTTATCGCTGCGGTTTGTGTTATTTATGTGTTTTATCTTTAAATTCATTTTTATTTAATACTTTTATATAGATATTATAAACTATATATATATAGTTTTGTTTAAATAATCACGCTCTATTCGTCGAATTCAATTGGATCGATCTGTCAATTGATTATTGTGTGATAATTAAAAAAAAAACTAAAAGAATAGAAAAAATAATTACACACTAATTATAATAATTTAAGGAAAAATAATAAAAACAGTATATCAAAAAAAAATTCATTGCGCGTAATTGTTAGAAAAAAAAAAGAAAAAAAAGAAGTAAGAAATATAAGAAGGGGTGGAAGAATACGCGGAAAAAAAACCCCGAGTTTGTTCCCTCCCCATACATATGACTAGCTCGAAAAAGAGAGTACGCGTGCTTTTTCTTCGGCGTGTGTGTATGTTTGTATATATTGTATGTGTGTATAATAATTATGTTATATGTAAAACGAGAAAATCGATATCTCTTCATAATATCGTTGTGTTGGTCGAGAAAGCGAGTGCGAGTCTTTCCTGGACGGTCAAATTTATTTGGGTAATGTAAGTATTATTCTCTCTCTCTCTCTCTCTCTCTCTCTCTCCCCCTCGTTCTTCCTATCTTCTTTTGTGTTGCTTTTATTCCGTACGTATGTATGTGTATGTGTATGTGTGTGTATTATTTAATCAATTGTATCGAACGATCGATAATAATGAAAGAACGTTTAGAAGAATTTTCTTCGATGTTTTGAACGACAATCGACAGAATAAAAAGAAGGTTCAGGTTTGAGGGTAGAGGAACATACGTACGTATATACATACATACATACATACATACATACATAAATACATATGTATATCATCAAAGCACGTAATCATCATCGAACACAACTCCTCTCTCATTTCGTCGTCATTAATTCGGCCAACTGTAAAATCAAATAGCGTTTTATTCGTTATCGCACGTTTGCCAGCGTGTGTGTTTTACCATCCGCGCAAATGTTTCATTAATCTAATTAATTATATACGAGCCGTGTTTACCGGATACCGAACCGAAACGTTAAACGCAATATTATTAACGACCGATATTATTGTTCTCAGTTTTCTTTATATTACTCTATTTGTTTCCTTCATCCATATTGTGTTTTACGTACTTTTAACGGAACGTTTAATTTATACAATAATCGTGTTAATTTTGTCTTTTTTGCGTTTGTTCCCAATCGTACGTACAGCGACAACTATGACGAGAATGATGACGAAGACAACGACGACAACGATGACGACGACGACGACGACGACAACGATGACGATGACGAAAGACGAAATAAAATAAATCAAAGAAACTTAAAATTAATCGTCAAAGGATTCGAACAAATTCGAAATACAATTTCACGAAAAGGGGTGCTTCGAGACGATACTTTACTCTAATTATTTTTATCTTTTAATTTCCTTCTCATTCATCGCACCCTTCTCGTTAACGAGCATTTCGAATTTTTCTGCACGTATTAAAAACAAATCATTATAAGTGCACAGTCGTCCATTAAAAATCTATCATTTAGTTTTAAATATTATTTTCTTCACATTAACATGTAATACATGCATTTTTTCATATACATATATGATCTTCCCGTAATAATAATAATAATAATAATAATAATAATAATAATAATAATAATAATAATAATAATAATAATAATAATACTAATAATAACAACAATTAATAATAATAATAATATAATAATAATTTGTTTTAATTATAATTTTATGAATATAATTATGTTTTTTTTAAATATATATATAATTATAATTTAAAATAACGAATAACTGTCATAAACTCAGAATTACGAAGTTTCAAACTTCGGTTTCGTGAAAAATGATAAGATTAATGTCACGAAATGAAAAAATGTCGCAAGAAAAATGTCATTTTAATAAAATTATTCGCTTCTTCTTATGTGTCAGAAAGAAGATACGATATCACGATATTCCTTATCTATCACTTTTTCTCAATACCTACTCCACTACACTTTTCTGTCCCCTCTATTTGATATTTTCTTCCAAATTTTTTCACCTATATATAGATACGTGTATACAATTCCATTTCTAATAAGTGCTTTGTGTTATTTTTCTTCCTTCTCTCTCTCTCTTTCTCTTTCTTACTCTTACACTTCCTAATTAAAACTTTCACTTTAATTATAAATCATTTCTATCGGAATCTATACGTTCTTTCACATATGTATATGTATATATATATATAATATCTTTAATATATATGTGTATATACATATACGTATATACACGATAAAAACAAAATATAATTAGAATTGTTTTTGTTTGTTTGTTTTTTTTTTTAATATATACGCGTATAAAAAAGTTCATTTAATCGGCGCCAAACGTCGTCAATTCTAATCATCGTAAATCCTCTCATTTTTATAATTCCCGTCCTGTCTACTCCTTTCCTTTTTTTCTTCTTCTTCCTCTCTTTCATTCCTTTTCCTACCGATATATTCAATTAATTTACGTTATCTTTTTCGCGTGACATTCTCCTATAGTTTTGTTCAAATTAATCTCAATCATCTCTTTTGCCAAAGTATTATTTTTTTTCCCTAAATCGTACGTCGTGGTGTGACCCGTGGGGTCCTAGGTAACCTACTTATGCGATACAATATATGAGTTTGTTTATTTTATTTATTTTATTTTATTTTATTATTTTTTTTTTTCGCTTTTTTTTCTTTCTTTTCCATCTCTTCTTCTTTTAAATCTCACGCACGCGCGTTCAGATATTTTCACGCACACACGCTCAGATATTTTCGCGCGTACGCACACATTTGTCATAAGTGCTTGCTTTTTTCAAGGTTCTCCCGTGTTATTTAAAGAGAGAACGCGTTATCCTGCTCGTGTCATTAGTAATTGTATTTTATTATGTGTGTATGTTTTTTGCTTGTGCATACATGTTCTATATGTATGCATGCATGCATGTATGTGTGTATGTATGTATGTATGTATATTTATATATAATATTTATAGGTCCTTCGGTAGCTCATAGTGGTAGAGAGAGTTCGTTCGGAAAAAAATTAAAAAATGTTCTGGGTTTCGTTAATTTCAGGCCTATTAGACAGTGAAAACGTCCCTCAAAATTATATTCTATTGTTTTTTCTCTATCACGATTTATGCCGTTAATGCAATAACGTTAATTCTATTTATATATATATATAATATTTATACGATCTCACATATGGAACAATAATTGGAAAACGTGTAATCTTTTTCTTATTCGCATTAACGCAACGACAATTCATCAGTGCCTCCTCCTCCTTCTTCTCCTTCTTTGCCTGAACGTACCTCCCACGCTTAATTATGATTGCGTTTACGCACGGACATATATGTATATTTATATATACATATTATATAAATATATATATATCGAAATAAAAACAATTTGTAATTTTGTAAATTCTCGATACTCGATATAAATGAGATTATTAAACAAATCTATTTAATTATGTATATTTTGTTAAATGGTCGATCATTTTTCGACAAATAATGAGTAATGATTAGAAATAGAATAAAACTTATTAACATGTGTTTGTGTGTGTGTGTGTGTGTTTGTTACAAATGATAATATAATATAACAATTATTATTAATAGGCGTATAATCAAAAACACAATTGGAAATACGTGGATGGATTATTAAAAAAAAAAGAAATAGAAATCTAACGAATAACGTAGTGTTTCAAAAAACATAACAAAGGTTAATTTCTCGGCGAAGTTATCGTCGATTCGGCGTGAAATAATTTCCTCGACATCTGTTTTACCCTTTTTATTTATTTATTTCTTTTGGTTCTTTTTTTAGAAACAAAGTTGGCATAAAAAGGAGTAAAAAACAAAAACAAAAGGGTGAGAGAAAATCTATCGACGTGTCCTTTTTTTTCTTTGCGTTCCACGTTAGGAGAGGAACAATCGCGACCGAAGGTTGGGAGGGCACATATTATTCGCTATGCGAATTTTCTTATTATGGAAGTTGTTCGATAACAAAATTTGGAAGATGAGGAACCGTTCGCTCTCGTGGGAAGCCGATGAATTTTAATAAAAAGAGAGAGGAGAGAAAGAGAGAGAGAGAGAGAATGAGAGAAAGAGAGAGAGAGAGAGATACCGGTTTTTAGAGAAGGGAAGACACACCACGTGTCCCTCTTAATTTTATTTATTTATTTATTTATTTATTTATTTATTCGTCCTCTCCTTTTTCTTTTTTATTATTATTATATATATATATATTTCTTTTATTTTTTATTATAATAATTATTATTATTTGTTATATATTTTTTTTCATTTTTATTTTTATGGATTTTTTTTTTTAATATTGATTTATATATATATATATATTTTTTTTTAAATTTATCCCATTAGGTACGACCACCGTCAAAGAGGGAGAGATTGAAAATATCTTTTTGTTTGTTTGTTTTTTTAATTTTTTTGTCCTTTTTGTTTTTGTTTAATCCAAGATTAATATATTATCCAGATAAATACTTTCAAAGTGACGTCCAATCGTGATTATCAAAAAATGTTTATCTTTAAAATATATAATAATATCAATGCAGTATATATGTATATTATTTAATTAATTAATTAATTAATTAATTAGTGATCGTGCCTAATATCTGGCGTTAAAGTTGATTCAAACGTTTAGGCTGAGATTTAATTTTATATTTTCTTTTTCTCTTTTTTTTTTTTGTTATAGAAAGCACGCCGAATCGTCGGTTAACTTCGCCGAAATAAGGAAATTAGTTTCTTATACAATATCGCGATTCAATCTAATGAGATTTCATTCTAATAAATCGTAACACTGTTTTTGGGTATACGTGGATGGATAGGTGGGTGTGTGGGTGGTGGGGGTGGAGTATCGAGCACGTGGAGAGATACGCGAAGGCGCCGAGTATCGAAAATTAGATTAAATTCATCATTCTTATCGACGATGTTACTCGATCGAACAAACACATGCGACAACTAATTGGACAGGTTAATCATCTCGATCTTCATCTTCGTCTTCTTTTTCTTCTCGTTGTCATAATCAAACTCGGCATAGTTCGTCGTCGCCGTAGTAATCGTCGGTTGTCGTTGTCGACGTCGTTGCGTTCTTCTTCTTTTCTTCTTCTTCCTCTTCTTTTTCTTCTTCTTCTATTTTATATTCATTCATTTTCTTTTCTTATCTCTTTTATCCTTTATTTTTTCTTGACGATCTAAGAGAACGAGCAGCACGAGATTTCCATTGGCACGCGAGCCAAAAAAACCCAAGTGCAGCATCCCCCTCTTCCTCCTACACCTCCTCCTCTTCCTCCTCTTCCACCCAATTCGATATTTTTCTCTTTTGCCCTCCCCGTTTTCATTCATCGTTGGCCCGTTGCGAAGCTCGGATGGCCCTTTCTATCATTTTTTTTTCTTTTTTTTTTTCTTTTCTTTTTTTTTCTTTTTTATTATAGAGGAGAACGGGTAACTAGGGTGTCGCGGGTGCTGCTGCGATGGCCATCAGAGGTGCCGGTGGCAGGGCCACCGGTATGTGGTAATATTTACACTGTGGCCGCATACACGCACCTTTCACTGCGTCCCTGCACACGGTTACGCGATTCTCGATCACCTCCACGTTTCCTGAAAACATTTACCCTCGTTTATTACATATACACACACGTACAAATAAATATATTCGCATGGTGAAAAATAAATGTCGAATTGTCCCATTGAGTTGTGGTTAAAAATCCGACATTTTGATATTTTTGATTAAATCCCTAAAGTAGATGATCAATTCACGGAAAATGTTGAAATAAACAACTCTCTGTGGGTTGGTTTTTGTTTTTGATGAAATTTTAAACACTTTTAATAAATTTAATAAATAAATAAATAATGTGTTTTCATTCATTTTTATTAAAATCGCGTCATTGATTTGTTTCATTTTGAGTTACAAAGTTACTCTTTTTTTTCAACCGTATCTTTTTGTTTTTTACATTGTATTTTAGGATTGTTTGCAAGAACATTTCTTAAATCCTTGACCTAAAAATAAGGATAATTTTCCTGCAATTTAATCCAGACTTAAGTTAATCCGGGGAACTGTTCCGATAAATGTTGTAGTAGCTAGTTGAAGAACGTTTTCTTTTATAATTCCAATTTGGTATAAATTATTTGTTTACGATGTTATTTTAACATCTTCCGTGAATTGATCATCTGCATTAGGAATTTGATCAAATCTACATTATCATGATTTTCCTGTGATAAACAAATTATGAAATCGTATATTAATTTCTTACGAATAATAACAACCTTGTTCATTTTTTATTCTAATTTTATCTCCAAGCAACCGAACAGCTCCTAATTAGAGAAAAATTAGTTGTTTAGCTAAGAATAAGATTAGAAAAATGTGTTCACAAAATTTCAATGATTAAATATTGATAATTTTTTAATTTTATCATTAAACCATACGAGAATTCATATCGTCAATAGGAAAAAAATGAATTTAAGTAGTTAACGTTTTTATCTCTAAAATAAGAGATAAGAATTCCAACAATATTAAAAATTAGCATTAGTGACTGTAAATTATAGTACATGGATGTCTTACGATAAAGAGATATAAGTTAGAGAATGAAAAATTCATGGCACCTGGGTTGCCTTTCCCCTTCGTGCTATCCGATTACCTGGCGATAATTTCTGCGTAACGAAAAACCAAAGTGGGGAGTAATACTATACCGAATTGTTACCGACGATTTATCCTTTTTCTTTTTATTTTATTTTATTTTCCCCTTTCGAGTTTAAGTAAAAAAAAAAAAATTGTTCTACATCTTGAGAATTGATTGAAACACAAAACCTCCTCGAAAAAAACAATTTCATAAATGAATAAACAAGAGTGTTACTACGCCGTATTACTTAACAAAAAAGTATCTCTCTCTCTCGTGACAGAATTTATTAGGAGTAAAAAAGATAAATAAAAATCAAAGAAGAAGGGTAAAAGAGAAAAAGATAAAAAAAAGGTTGATACAATGAAATAGGAACGTTACGAAGGAGATTTAAAACGAGAGTAAACGAACGATCAATTTCGAAACAACTAATGAAGTCTATCGAACGGAACGGTAAAATAAAATGAAGTTGAAGCTTGGTGGGGTACACAGGGAAGAAGAGGTTGTTGGTGGTGGTTGTGTGGGGGGTGAGCGCATCCAGGGTTTGAAGAGGGGGAGGGGTGTGCGTACGTGCGGTTCTCTCAAATCGAGGCCACCACCCCGAGAGTGATTTATTGGTACGTAATTGTGATGCGTCTCGCGCTTCTGGAATCGACAAATTTGCGGGAGGGAGAAGGGTGATAAGGGGGATGAGAGGGTGGGGGGATCGATTGAAAACGAATATAAAGAAATAAACCACCGAGAGCCTAGCAGAGAGAGAATCCTTCTTATGGAATTTCAATAAACGAATTATTTTCCGCTTATATCCGATGATATCGTGTCCTCGACGAGCAAGAATTTTGCCTACGGTGAAGAAATTTATACTCGTTTAAAAAGAAAGGGAAGACGAATGAAAAAAAAAAAAAAAAAGAAAAACCTGGCACGTGGGATTCTTTTCTTTTCTTTTAACAATTTTTCTCTCATACATATGACAAGTCTATATCTTTCAATTTTCATTAACACTTTGACTGCCACGGCGAAATCACATGTTTCGTTCAAGACACCACGTATAGTATTTGATGATGCAAGATTTCGTAGAAATTTATTTTTTATTTTCGATATTCCAATAAAAATTTGTCATTGATCAATGATGCATTTTTTATTTCAAAGTATACTCTAATTAGTGGTAATGTTTTAAATGCGCTAACTGTAAATTTTCATTCAACTTTTACAATTTAAGTAATTCAAATGCTCCGGTCACAAATGACCACCGTGGCAGTCAAAGTGTTGATAAATTTATCAATAAATAGAAACGAACAAAAAAATCAATATAAAATAGGTTTCAAGGAAGAAGAAGAAACGATCGTGGCAAAAATATTTTGAAAATATTATCTTAAAAATCGAAAAGAAAAATAGGAAATAATGATTAAAAGTGTAGGAGAAAAAGAAGAAACATTGTATTGAGTTATAACACATCCTTCGAAGAATTTTCCCTTAGAAAATGTTTGTTGTCCATCTAAAATAACTTACCGTCACTGAGATGGATAAACTTGCAGGCGGGACGGTTGCACACTTGTCGATTAAAATCTTGGCACACCGGGAGGGTGTCCAGTAACTGAAAGAAAATGTGCCAATTATTTGTTATTTAATGAGATAATTACATACGATCGTGTTTCAGACGCGGTTAATCGTAATCATTTATAAAAATAATATCGCACGTACACGCGCCATACACGCACAGATACAAACGATTACGTTTTGTTGTGTTTTTCTATCTATCGCGAGTTCTACCACTCACTCCGGTCCAGCATTCATCATTCTCCTAATCGTTTTCTTTTTTTTCTTTTTTATTTTTCTCTCTTTCATCATCGTTTCCGACACATATTCAAACACTCTCGTATTATTTTCTACGTCAGGCATTCTCGCACACATTCAATGGATACTTTCCAGGTGTTAGAGCATATTCACGGTACATTACATGCTCTAAAAAACCGAATCATATATGTAAATGTATATATATATACATATATGTAAATAAATATATATATATTTATACATATACATATATATATATATATATATTTGTAGTATTAATTAATGACTACTTGCATACGAACGATCGACATTTAGTCTCGTAACAATAACCAATATTGGATGAAAATAAATAAATAAAAATATATAATATACGATACGCCGTTATGGTGGTGTATCTTATATGGTCTGAGAGATAAGAAATATTATAAAATGTTAAAAGACGCGTTGATCGTTCGTACGTTGCGAATTATAATGTAAATTTGCAGTAGAACTTTTCATTTTCAAATAATAAACACAAACGGGACATTCCCTACGCAGTTAGTGATAGTATTCAAACTGTCGTTTAAAAAAAGGTATTCTTTAAGGTCGCAAGGGAACCCTTGAAATTATGGTATCGTGTAGTTTTACAGCTATACGATATAAACGATTATATTTCTTGGGTAATATTATTACGAAGAGAGAATAAAGGACCGAAATATAAATCGACCGATACTTATTAACAACACAAACGGTGGGAATCGGGGATATATTATTTTAATAGAGGTGTGTGTGTATATATATATATATAAACATATATATAAACATACATATATATACTATGCGTATGACCCTTCTTTTATTTTTTTTCTCATATTATCTTACGCGTGAAAACCTTCTCGATACACCCGAGGAGTGCAAGGATGCGTGCCTAAAAAACGGGGTGATGGTTTTCCTTTGATTCGCAAATTTATCGATCGTCTATCACTTTTTTCTTTTCACATAAACAAAAAAATCTGACGTAAAAATCATTATGTGTACATATAGTTTATTATGATATTAATAATATAATTACGTTCGATAAAAATGAACGAATCAGAGGCTTGTAGAGGCCCTCTTCTCAGCGGGCCATTCAGCACAGTGACTAGACTGAAATTCGATTTATATAAATATAACTATATATGTATATAGAATAAATGTTTATAAGACGGGAAAGCAACGACCCGTGGGTTTTTCTTATATTCTTTTTCATTTATGCCTTTTCTTATTCTCAGTTAATTGTTTTTTGCTTTTTGTTATTTTTTTTTGGTTCTTTTTTGCTTTTTGTTTTTTGTTTTTTCTATTTTCTATAAAGCTCATTGTTTTACGCTCTCTCTCGATATATAAAAGGAACAAACAAAAATTTGTATGCTAAAACATCGACTTTTAACGCAAAAGAAAAAAAACCTATCTTGCAAAGATAAAAAAACAAATAATTATGTTAAATGTGTGCATGTGTAGATATAATATGTAAGCAGAGATATATATTAATTTCAAATTTATATACACACATACGCGTATATGTATATGCGTATATAAAAATAGAAAAAAAAGAGATGAAAGGTTATATATATATATATTTTTTTTATTCTCCACATTAATTTTTAGAATTCGTACTTTCGCAGGAATCTATCGATTCTCGACGTCGCAAAAATTGTATTATTTGAACATAATTAATTAAAGAAGAAGAACAAAAATTAATATGTATATATGCAAAGAAAAAACAAACAAGAGAAAAATAAGAATAAAGAATCAATAAAATATAGCAATGGAAAACTACTGATAGATAAGAATAAGAGTAAGAGAGCTTGATTTTTAGATAAAGATTATCTGATCTTTTGACCGTCGAGAGATGGATAGATAAATAGATAGATAGATAGATGTAGAAAGATAGATAGATAGATAGACAGATAGATAGATAGATAGATATAGATGTATAATATGCATATTATATATAGACACACACACACACAAAACACACACGTACACTCGTATCTAAAAGATTAATCATATATCCGAAAGTATATAATAGACAAATGCGAGCAAATAGATTAAACATCAAATTCCAGAGAGAATGAGTATTTCGTGTTAGCAAAACGTTAGGTTAAAAGCATTAACAACCTACCAGACAGATATCTAGAAAAAAAAAATTTTATATAAATATATATATGTATATATGAAAAAACAAAAAGTATTATCGCGCAAAATTATACCATAGGCTCACCATAGAAGCGTGCAAAGTATATTTATAAATAAATAAATAAATAATATATATATATTTATATATAAAATAATATATATAATATATATTATTTTTCTACGCATATATATATATGTGTATATAAAAAATGCTATTATGTAAAAAAATGTAACGGAAATCTTATATATCTTTAGCCGTATATGTATATATATTGTATCGACAGAATTTTTCGGCAGAAAGGGGGGGGAGGTTCATTACGTACAAGAATATAATGACTATAATAATGAGAGAATACAAGAGAACAATGATAATCATAATAATAATAATAATAATTACTATTATTATATAACGATAATATAATTATAATTAATATAATAATAATAATAATAATAATAATAATAATAATAATAATAATAATAATAATGATAATATAATTAAAAAATGATAATATATATATAGTATAACGTGTTTTAAATATAATAACAATAATAATAATATATAATAAGATAATATATATTAACAATAAATATAATTTCTTGCAACTGCGTAAGAGATAATAATTTGCTACGAACACAGAGTCTGGTCATGCAAATAATGGCCCGGGAGAAGGGGGATATATCGGTGCTTGGGTGATCGAATATATCGAATATACATATTTATTATGCGCAAGTTTAAATAATTAATTGACAGATAAACAAATAATACGCGATACGAGGATACACATTTGATGTGATACTAAATTCGTCGTCTTCGTACGTCTCGAATTATTATTTTGTGCATGGAGAAATATAAAGAAAGAAAAAAAAATATAAAAAGAAAGAGAGTAGTGTAACAATTATGATCGAAATAAATAATAAAAAAAAAAAAAGAAAAAAACCAGGATTAACATAGAATTCGAGACGAAGGGACATTGGTATCGATCGTTTAATAGACACGATATATATATATTGGAAATAATTATATATTATTATGTATATATATGTATATTGGGACGAAAAGTTAAAAAGTGCGAGGCATCATCATCACCCAAGCGTTCGTGTAACTGCCAAAAGCCGACTCACACCGTTCAAATTCGGTTCGCCCGCGTGAATTAATAAATAAATAAATAAATAAAAATAAAATTTAGACAGAAAAAAAAATTAATAAATAATGGACGATATTTTATTATTATTATTATTATTATTATTATTAATATTATTATTATTAAAAAAGTAGGAAGGATGGTTACTACGTAAGCGGCGCGAACGAGATATTATAAAAATATAATAAAAAAAAGAAGAAGGATAATATATAAAAAATTATATAACAATTCACGCGGGCGTAACGATCGACGATGGTGGAGATAATAATACTGGACCGGTCAGTCAGCGGACATTGGCCTTGTATATAAATATGGATGTGGGATGTCGTAAGCTGTCAAATTAATAATATTCTACTGCAAATAAGTTCAACACTATATATCCAACTGCGACTCTCCGCAACCATAACAACAGAGCTGCTGGTTAACAAAAAAATGATAACTATAATATATATATATGTATGTATATATAGAAAGGATAAATGTAATAACAATATAATTACATGTAGAGAGAAAATAAGTCGCGTATAAAACACGTGTGACGTGTGTGATGTGATTAATTAAAAGAGTAGAGGGAAGAGTGGGGAAGAACGATTAGAAAACACATATAAAATGTAACAGCGTCACAACGATCGTCGATCGATCGAGGATCGTTTTTCAACGTTTCTATTTTTGTTTTGGTTTTCTATTTCTTTTCTTTTTTTATTATTATTATTATTACTTTTCTAGCATAGATGTTGGTTTAGGAACATTTTCGGAAAGCCTTGTCAGCGTGTGAGTGTAGACGATAATATTGCTGTGTTATGAAATACGTATATATATAGATATGCGTGTGTGTGTGTGTGTGTGAAATTGTATTTGTAAGTAGTATAAATGTTTAGAAGGAAAAATGTTTCGGTGACTTGAATTTAATATCGCGAGGACGATTATGGCGTCTTCCTTTTTATATCTCAAATGTTATTCCCGTATTATTCTTTTTGTCTTTTTAAAAAATTGTTTTTCTTTTTTTTTTTTTATTATTATTATTATTCCACAAACGACGTCTCTCATTCTCTTCGAGTTTTCGCATCAGAAGCATTCTAAATATGCAAGCATATATACGGATAAAAGAAGAGAGAGGGGAACAAGGGGGTAAAGGTTGCAGCGGAAGATGAGTGAAAGATATGTGTGTTTGTTTCTGTGTATGTGTGTGTAATATATGTTCTGTGTGTGCATATGCGAAAAGGAAGTGGTGTACTGCTGCGTTTTCTTATAGAGCAATTAAAAACCGATTTTTCAGCTGGAAAGAAAAAAAAAAGAATGAAAATAAGTATCGCGCGTTAAAAATGTGTTTCCGAAATACGACGAAACGGTGTAGCTGCATCGCGTAATCTACTTTGCAATCAATTTTTATTTTCAAAATGATAAATATTTGTATTGTTTTATTAGAAAGAAATTTTAAATTCGCATCACCATTTCTTTTAATGAATAAAAAAAGAACAAACATATTATAGAAAAAGGACCGTGTGTTTTGGATAAAAAAAAAAGAAAAAAAAATCTGCTCTATCGGTTGTAATTATGTAATATAACAAGCGTGCATTTTTTCTTATTTTTCTGTTGCGAATAGGTTTTGTTGGTGTGAAAGGGAGTGAACGACAACGCTTTCGTAATATATAGCATAATAATAATAATGATATATATATATAACTATTGGTATAATTATAATGTAATAATAGACAAACACCAGATATATTTATTTATATATGTATATATATATATATATAATATATAATTATTATATTTATATATATATATATTTTTTTTTAAGGCAGTGGTTATTCGCAGTTATAGTTGCGGTGAGCAGTCGTGAGGGAGATGCCCCCAAAAGCTACGTGTTAGCCAAAGTTAATCGAAGGATAACAAATTCATATCGAGTCGTGATTTTTTTTTCTTTTTAAACAATTGTCATAAGTTAAAATTAATTTAATTATACATAAACAACGAAACCATATAACGAAAAGATCGGATAATAAAAAAATCTTCATCGACATGTAGTTTTCCTTTGTTAACTTTGAAGGTTAGCAGCATTAAAAGTTCGAGGTTGCATCGAAGCACCTTTATGAGAGGGGTACGTACAATATTATAAAATATGTATAAAAATAATAATGATTTAAATAACATTTTATATATATATTTATGATTTTTACTTTATGAAAACGCATGCAGAGAGAAATATTATTATTATCATTATTTCTAAATTTATTTCTTTTAATTAAAAGAGAAAGAGATAGGTGCTTCTGATGCAAATTCGAAACTGGGTAAAAAACTGGTTACAATAATGAGTCTACCTGTCCGCAGCTGTCTGTGTAGACGACACAGTGAGCGTTTTGGGGGACCACGTGGGCCCCGACAGTGGCTAAGGCTGCTAAGGCGATCCACATGCAGCAAAGGAGGCAGTGTTCGTACGGTATTTTTTTCAAATATCGGTATAGTTGTTTCGTTCGGTCGTTCGTTACCAGATCCGATCGAATATTCTCATTCGGTGGAGAAGAAGAAGAAGACACCAAAAATCAAAGGAGGTCACACGTCGAACGTGTCCTCGGGAAGTTTTTTTTTTCACCCAGATACATGGTTGGTTGATTATTTTTTTTTTCCCATTATTTTTTTTCATTTATTAATTTTTTTTTTTAAATTACATTTTTATATTTTTGTTTTTTGTTATTTTTTGTTTTTTGGTTTGTTTTTTTTTTTTTTTAACAAGTCCGTGTCGTCCCCGTTGGTCGGAATATGGGTTTTGAGAATGTTTTTATTTTTTTGTTTTCGATATTTTTTTTTTCGTTATTCATATCATTCGTACCCAGGAAATGACGTAAAAGTGTCGGAGAGTTGAAAAAAAAAAGGAGATCGGTTTCAATCGGATATACAAAACGGATGAGCACGTGCGACGAGTAGTAGACACGACCGGGTATAAATAAAATCCGTGGAAAATGAAAGTGTGCGAGTGTGTGCGTGTACATAAATCCATCGTTCGTGTTAAAAAGCGGCACGAGGTCGTGATTATTATTATTATTTTTTTTTTAACGAGTTCACGATTGAAATTAATTAGAAAACAAATTTTTGGTACAGAATCGGAAAGCAACAAAAAATGTAATACGAGTTAACGCGACGTAGAAGAAGAAGAAGAAGAAGAAGAAGAAGCATGTACCAGGGTGCATCATCGTTCGCATTCAATTGAATTTCGTTCGTTGTTAATTTTTTTTTTATATCGATTTTTTTTGTTTCGTTTAAATTATTATTTCCATATTTTTTTAAATTGTTTTTTTTTTGTTTCGATTCATGGGCGATAGACGGTGAAAGAGGAAATGTATTCGAGGATAGTAGAGGAAGAACTTACGCGAATGTGATGATAATAATAATAAATAATAAATCCCGTAGTGAATCGTTAACGTCGATCGATAAGATTTCGATTGAGCAATCGGTAGATTGTTGATCGGATTAAAAAATGAGGGATTGAGAAGACAAATAAGAGGGGAAAAAAAATATTTATACATCACGCGAGTTCCGACGAAACGAATACGCGTAGTAAATAGTACGTAATATTATTTTTTTTTTATTCATTTATTAATGAATTTTTTGTTCATATTCCAATAGGCGCGTACCGGAAAGAGTGAAAGTTTTCATTTGATTTGATTTGTCCAATTTTTGATTATTACATCGATAAAAACAATTTGGCGGTATCAACCCGGCGGCATCATCGTGAATGAAAAACCAAAAAAAAAGAAAAAATGAAAGAAGAAAATTAATGAATGGAAGAAGTGAGAGGAAGGGGTAAAGGATTATAGCCCATCACCAAAATACAATTTTTTTTTTCCATTCGTCCGTGTTGTAGCGACGAAAATTGGAGGTAGGGTAGGGGGAGGAAAGAATTTCGATTGATCGTTGTCCCGTTGTTATTGTTTGTTTATTTTTATTTTTATTATTATTATTATTATATTTTATTTTTTTACGATTGATTGGTATTTTTTTTGTACGTCGCAGAGAACGATCGGACGAAATAGATAGAAAAAGGAAGAAAATGTGTGTGTTGTTCGCGGGTATACGAGTATAGCGTGATTTATTAAGTCACGACGGACGAGTTCACGTTTATTATTATAATTATTATTATTATTATTATTATTATTATTAATATTTTTTTTTCGCGCGTAGGTTCGACGTCGTTAAAATTTCATTCGACGTAGAATACGGACGGACGGATGGACGGATTGATGGGAAAATGATCACAATCGCCACATGGATAATAGTAGTAGTAGTAGTAGTAAGTAATAATAGTAGTAGTAGTAGTAGTAAGTCAGGTATATACGGTTGTTGGTTGGTTACTTGGTTGGTTGGTGGTTGATGGTTCGTGGTGGTGTTGGTGGTAAAGGTAGTAAGTTAAGCATGGGTCACCAGGTATATTCTCGTTGTGGTTGTAGAGGAGGTGGATAGTTGTTGTTGGTGGAACAGGTCACAGGAATCGATTTTCAAGAATTGGATGTCGTTCTCGGGATGATGATGATGATCGTGCAGAGAGAGAAAGAGAGAGAGAGAGACAAAGAGAGAGAAGATAGGCAGCAACGGCGGCGGTGGCGGTGGCGGAGGCAGGCAGGCGGGCGGGCGGGCGGGCGGGAAGCGGTACAGGGACGTGAAGAAATTCGAATCAGGTATGGAATTATTCATTGGGAATAACGTAAAGCGTTGGTGGTGGATGAGATATCAAACGGTGTGTGACGATAGGTGAGAAGACAGATCGTTTTTTTTTTCGGTTGGAAGACGTGCGGGTGATTATCCAGGCGAGGGCAAGCATGAAACAGAAATTTCAAAGAGAGACCATGAACGATCAGTGAGTTAAACGTGCAATTTTTTTTTTTACGAATATACGGTATGTATGTATGGATAATTAGAAAATTACGATATTTTTTTTTGTATAGCTCCTTCGTATCACACTCTCTGTACACGTAGTATTATCTAAAGAGAAATAAGAGAAATATTTTTAGATACACGCATATTATCGAGAAACGGATCGACCCTATAACAAGATCTATTATATATATATCTATCTCTATACATTTTGTTTTTTTTTTTTTAATAGAAAATATAAAATATTAAACATTGGTTGCCATAAGAAAGTCGTTCCGATTCTCGACGTTCTTAAAATTACTAATAAAAAGATCGACACCATAATAAAAAGGAACACACGCAATGCGCGTAATATACGCTGTAAAAGAAATGAAAATATATAAGAAACGTATAATACTTATTAAAAAAAAAAAATTAAAAATAATCCAAATACGTAAATTATCACCAGTGCATTCATAATAGGAATATATCTTTTTTTCTTTTCTTTTCTTTTTTTCTTTTGGTCAAATCGAATCAAAATGCATATTCGTGCACTCGACTAAAAAAACGTTTAAAAGTCGCTCGCTTTAGAATAGTGTTCGCATGCGCTTGTTCTGTATATATATATAATATTCTGTGTACATGTAACATATGTGTAATATGCATTGTATTTTGTATGTATGTGTATTTATTTAATATGTACGTATGTATGCATTGACAAGGCTTCGGCGCATTCAATGTGGCTACTACGTTTAGTGCGTGTATTATTTCGTGTATATTTTTTTCTACGTGTGCATAATTGTGTGTACATGTGTATATGTATATATGAGTTTTATATGTAAATGTGCAGTTCGTGGAGTTTGCGTCAGCCAATAGATTAAAAGAACGAGGTGCGCTAAGACTAAGGTGCTTCAGATAACGCAAGTGGTGATAACGCTGGGAAAAAATACATATGTGTATATATATGTATGTTAGCGCTATTTTGTGAAATCCGTTAATTCGTGAAAAAACTAACTAAACCTCCAACCAACTATACTAACCTGTTTAAATATGAAATAAGGCAGAACTGTATACATCAATTAAGTAAAATATGAATTTACAAAAGACGAGTAGTTAAAATATGAAATTGAAATTTGATTTTATCTGTAGATTAGAACCGGTAGAATAACACGATTAACAAAACATTGGTTGTCTAAGTACAGAAAGAGATAAGAAACAGATAACTACGAGAACTATTGTAAAAATAATAACAGGCTTCAAAAACGAATATAATTTTAATCTGAATATTTTTTATCTATTTGCTTATTGTAAATTCATATGTAATCTCGTTATTTCCTACAATTACTAATTTAACTCTATGGTAAAAAAAATGTTTTTTGACGAGTTTCCACGATTTAACTGAATTATACCTATTTCACGCTTAACATATACACATATCTATATACATATATTATATGAAAATGCATGCATACTTAGCAAATTACAACGAAGCTATTTGTCTGAATACATGCAAGATAAACGCATATATTTCTATGTATGTATGTATTTATGTATGTATGTATGTATGTATGCATGTATGTATGCATGTATGTAATCATGTATGTATATGAATGCATTTATGGTTGTAATAAATAGATAAATATTAAGTACATTCTACACATAGCATGTATATATATATTCAGAAAATAAGAACAAACAATGCGTTTTACGAAAGCGCTAATAAGCTGCACGGCAGGTTGCGTTGCACTTGTAAATTAAAGTATACACATATGCAGATTATATGTATGTATATATATATATATATATATATATATATAAAGAGAAGAGAAGAGAATAGAAGACACGAGAAGCATGTAATAATTAATGCGCATCGTTTAAAAAAAAAAAAAGAAGAAGATAAATAGGAAAGAAAAAATGTTATTATAAAAAGAGAGAAAACAAAAAAAAAAAGACAAAAAATAAAAGTAGAAAGAAGTTAGAAGAAGAAGAAGAAGAAGAGAAAAAATATTGCAGAGCTGTGCGACAAAATGACGTGCTACTGCGATCGGTACTTACATCGGAAAGAGTGCTTCACATCGGGCTTTTTAATATCGACATTATACACAACACGCGTGTATTTAATAACTGTAAATTAGTTAGTTAGTTTCGTACGTTCGTACGTTCGTTCGTTTGTACCGTGTCGTTACGGTTTAGGTTCATTTGTCATGTCCTGTACATTAGGAACGCAGATATAAACCATCATCAAATCATCCTGGACATTTCGGAGCGTCTCTCCCCCTTTGGTTTAATTTGCTCCCCTGTTTGTCAGAGACTATAAACCTTTGTTTACATATTTGCGTAACGTGATGGTACCAATGAGCCGCGTTTGCCACTCGTCGTGTGTAGAAACGCGACCCACACAGCAACAGCAGACATAGCAATTCGCCGCCCCACTTTGCTAAAAACCCACCGCCGTTGAATGAATTTTCTCGGATGTGTAACTTCTCCCCCACCCTTCCACCCTTCTCGTTCTCTCCTATATTTATCCTGTTTTCATTTTTCTTTTCTTTTTTTTACTCTTTCACCTCTTTTCCAAAATCCTCTTACTAACAGAGAGACGAGAGAAGCTAAATTTTATTTCATTGTTAATATCTCATTCGATTAACTTGTTTCTTTTTTTTTTAAGTATATATATATTTTTTTTTTCCCCCACATATATGTACATATATACATTTTGCTTTATATATGTAAACATATATTGTACTTTTTTTTGTTCTTTCCTTGATTGTATGCCTTCATCTTCCAGACCGATGCGTACGCGTGCTCTCTTTTCCACCGATGGCAAAGATAATAAAAAGCGTGACTTCGTGATAGGGCTGATTTACAAAACACTGTATACATAGCACTCTTCTCGTATATAGAAAGAACGAAAACGATCATTCCAAATTGATCATTTAAACCTCATTAAAGTGTCTCACTTATATACTTGGAAGTTTGTTTTATTATATCTGCGAAGAAATGTTTCCTTCTCTCTGTCACTCTTTTTCTTCTTTTAATTTCTTCGACATATACTTTTCCTATTGTTTTTTATTTCAATTATCCATCATTGTCGTTTCGTTCCATCGATAGTCCTGTGCATGTTATTACATTTTGTTCACTTTGAGGGATTATGATCTTCTTTATATTTTGCCATCGAAATATATATATATACATATACATACATAAATATATGTATACATATATATACATATATATACATAAATGTATAAAAGGCATTATTTTTTGTTGTCGTTGTTGTGTGCCAAGCGTTATATAAGAACAATTCATTACGCATACGCGCGATATATTTTACGCAGGCTTATATAGCGGCGAAAAAAAAAACAATAAAAGCTGGATAATAGGAAGCGTAATATGGGAAAATAATGGTGAGTGAGGGTGAAGGAGGGATAGGAGTGTAGGAAAGTTATATGTAAGTAAGTATATAAGAATATATGTACGATAAGGGGTGAGGGGGATGTATCAATTGGTTACCGACGTACCGGGATGATATTATTTCATTCGAGATTAGAAAAGTCGATCTAACGTTTTTAATTAATCGACAGATCTTCGATCTCGAATCCCTTTCTCAATCATTTTCTATTTTCTTTTTTATTTTTTTATTCTCGTCTTTTTATTATTTTCCTTTTTTTCAAAAAAACACGCGAGACAATATTTACAATCTGATAATGTGGCGATTGCATAAAACTTGGAAATTGGATGTGGATTTAGTTTATTTTTTTGTTCGGATTTGTATCCTTCGAAATGGGTAAGGGGGCTGGGGTCCTGGAAAATACAGGTATTATATAATATATTTATATATATATGTATGTATGTATATATATATATAAATCTCTCCTCTTCGTGCCTCAGAGAATATATTTCGCAACTAAAGCACAGGAAAAGCGATGGGCTGAGAAAAAAAGGGAGCTTCGGAGGTTTTTCTAGAAGGAGGGGAGTAAGAAAGGATAGGATTTATGTATGTATATGTATATATATATGTATATATATATATAGATATATAAAACTTCATTTTATTACCAGAAGAGAGAAAAAGAGGCGAAAAAGAGAGAGAGAGACAGAAAGAGAGAGAGCGCCTGAAGTCGTACAACACACTTTTTTTTTTTTACGGTGTTCGGTTATAATAATAAAAGCGTCTAACATCTACAAGGTTTTAGAAACGACCGTGTTTTGTGCTTTTTGGCTCGTTTTACGTGCAATCGGTAGAAAAAAGGAAGAAGAAAAAAAAAGGAAAGAACGGAAAAAAGTTGGATCATTCTTAAGGAAAAAAAAGAAATAAAATTTACCCCAAAAATTAGTAGGGTCTAAAAATTGTTATTTCATTAATGAAAAAGAACAAAAGTGAAAAGATCCTGGGTTTATAGGAGGGGGTAAATAGAACCCTTTTTATCCAAGATCAACCACCATATTCTTCTTTATTCGCCCAGAATCTTTCCCATAGATTTTCTCGCTACCGATTCCACGTACAAAAAGGAAATAAAGGAAGTAGGAGTAAGAGGAGGAGGAGAGGAAGGTGGAGGGTTGTTAGAGGAATAGTAGGAAGAAGAAAAAGGTAGAAAAACGTAGAGAATAAACTCAATCAAAGTGTAACTCAATCGCTGACTGCGAAACAAGATCGATTATATTCGAGAACTTGGAATCGTGCCTAAAAGGGGCCCGATGAACCGTGAAAGAATAGTAAATAGCGTGAAAGTAAAGTGAATAACGATAAGGTGAAAAAGAAGGTGAAAGGAAGAGTATAGTATATATATATAGTATGTATATATATATATATAATATATATATATAAACAGTATATAAACAATTAAAGGTATATAATAATACAAGCGCACCGTGTGTCGTAACGTATATTTCTGTAACCAGGACACTAAATTAATAAAAATAAAATTGAAAAGAAAAAACATAAAAGAAATAAACATATAATAATATAAATAGTATCGAATAGAGAAATAACAAAATAATATAATTAACATAGGGAAGCAGGAAGCAAGGTTGAGCAATAATGGGCGCAATATTGAGTAATACACAATACATATATGTATATCCATACATATATATGTATGTATATATACTGTACGATATATATCTCTATATGTATGCATGTACATATACATAAATATTACATGTGAAAGGATTAGCAAATTTGTTTTTCAGGGAAGATCCATTTTGTTTGATAGAAAGAGATGAAATAAGAAGAAGCATTAATAAAACAAATATTCATGCATTTCTCAAGCATTATTATTACAAATACTGGCTGACTCCTTGACAAACCCCGTGAGCGTGCATGCGCAAAAACGCATTCGAGATCTTCTTTGGACTCGGATCGATCGAGTCGGCGCAAGGCTAACTAACACATAATGTTTTTCTTTTCGTAATTGTTGCTTTTCATTTTTTTACTGTTTTTTTTTTGTTTCTTTTTCAATTTTAATGTTTATCTCGATATATATATATAGCTCGTTAATTTCAGTATTTTTCCATTTTTTGTGATTTTTTTTTTCTTTTTTTCTTTATGAAAGAACTGAACGAAATACACACGTCAATTCTGTCAATTGTGGTGGTTCTACTATTTTGCCGTATATAGACACTATATATTATTATTAATTATTAATTATTAATTATGATTTTTATTTTTATTATCATTATATATGTAGAGAGAGAGAAATGTACGTATATGTATACGCATTTATATATCTATACTTAAGTGCATAGTACAGTCGACTTATACCACCATGTCGGTATAATGAATTAGTTGAATATTTCCTGCAATTTGCATTTCCAAGATCGTACGTTAATGTATCCGATATATAAATATTATACATATGCGTTTTGATAGTGTGTATATGCGTTTAAGAGTTGTGTATATGTATAAATATACACACAAACACATACTTCCTTGTGTATACATATATATAACAATGTATATGAAGAATTAGGGACAGTACACAATAATAAATATACTACTTTCTGTACGTATAATATACGTAGTCGTATTATTATATCGTAAAATGTTATTTCTCTTTATCGTATATGTATTTTATGTGTGTGTATGTGTTGTGGTGTTTGTATAAATAATATAATTATATATATGTATATATCTACTTTTCACATAATCCACAAAATAAATGTTTGCCCCTTCCCCGTTTATAATTTAGTTAACTATATGCCTTATAGTTTTTTATTTATTTAATTTTTCCTTCATTTCGTTGCACGATTATTTTAAATGCAACACTTTAATAATGCATACCCCCGTCTCTTATAATTTAGTTTAATTTTTATAGTATATAAATATAATCATATATATATTTATATTTATATTTATATTATTATATTAGTATTATATAATAATTAATTAGTGGATCAATGTGTGTTCGCACGTGTGTTTGTGTGTGTGTGTGTGTGTGTGTGTTCAACGAATTTAAAATGTTTTATGCATGTATATTAATCCGATGTACATATACTATAATGGTGTGTGTATGAGTGCAGGGGGAAGGCACTTCCGCTGTTTTCTTAATCCGATATCTCGCGACGATAACTTGGAGACGCGTGTCAAATTATTATTATTATTATTATTATAATAGTCATTTAGAACGAATTTCTTATACTTTAATGCAAACGTTAGAAAAATGAAAAAGTAAGTGGAGGGGAAACGCGTTTTTCTTTTCCCCGAGCGTAAGATAATTTTTTAAAAAAAGATCCAAGTTTTTGTCGCGTGTGATAAAAAAATAAAAAATAAAAGAAATTAACCAGTTACCCGAAACTTCGAAACAGTGTATTTATTACGTCATTTTTTTGTTTTTTTTTGCATAAACATCGATTTCAACAGGAACCCTTAAGAAAGTCTTACGAGGATGACGATTTGTAATCGTATTATCGTTCATATATTATTTTTCTCGATCGATTATTTAAATAAGTAATCATATCTTTCGCGTAGAACGTAACCGGTCTCTTTTTCAATATTTCAATAAACAATATTATCTCGACATATTTAACTGTTGCAAAACTTTTAAGGGGAAGTTGCAACACGTCCCCTATATATCGTAACGTATCGTCTTTATTATTTTATTTTGTATTTTTATTTTAATCATTCTGTGCGTGCGTTCAATGTGTGCGTGTGGGAATATCACCATGCATGAAACCGCGCGTATGTGTAATGTATGTCTGTGTGTATGTACTTAATTTATATGTAAATATATATATTTATATATATTTGTGTATATATATGTATGTGTGTATATATATATACGTAAATATTATCACAAAAGGATCGCCCACGCATGCACGCACGCACGCGCGCGCTCGTGCACGCACCTAATCAGTCGCGAGATCAGAATCTACATTTTTCTTGAAGACATCTGTTTTATCTTCTTTTTAATATTATTCTGTTAATGTTATTTTATTTTATTTTAATTATTTATTCGAGAAGAGATCATCCTCTTGAATAGTCATAAAAAATAATGTGGATTCATCCTCGCGCGTTTTCATTCAATTTTCTGGAAGACCACAAAAACACTAGCCCGTAAACTTGGATTTCCTTTCATTATTTTCTTTCTCTTTTTTTTCCCCCTTTCATATTCTTTTTATATATTTCAATTCATTAGTTTGCATTTGTATCACTGTTGTATAATTATTTCTTGTATCGCGTTGTTTTACTGATTTAACATACTTTATCTACGTGACTTTTATCTCCAATTTCCGTTTTGTGCGTGTCAAAAGAGTGAAAACGTATATATTATATATTATAATTATATTATTTTATATTATACATATATATGTATGTGTGTGTATGTGTGTGTGTGTGTAAGTGCGTTTTTCTTTCTCCGCGAGAAAAAAATGTTGATTCTGATTCTCGAACGACGGAATCGAGGTAATGTTCGTAGATAATAAAAGAACGCGAAGATATCGATCGAAAAACCAATTCACAATTAGTATCGTTATTTTGTATATATTCGTGATAAATCAAACTCTCTCCGACGTATGTGAATTTTTAATTCAAGTAGGGTGATGATACACACACAATGTCGAAATAATACTTGCAAGCATGTATGCACCCGTGTTCTTATTTTTCCCCCCCTCTTTTTGCAAAAATAATATTCGAATTTAGAAAAAAAAAGAAATACTACTACATACGTCGAACGATACGCGTTCTCCCATTTTTATCTTTTTTCCTTTCCACGAGATGTAGAACAATTTGTTTTTAGTGGAGGAAGGATAAAATGTTTTCAATCACAAAGAGAAAACATTATTCTCTCATAATTGTTTTTGCATATCGCCAAACGTTATCTACTGGCCGTGTCCTACCTAATTCACCTAATCTGTTCGTCGTCACACGTTATATGCCAGATTATATTATCTTTTCTATTCATAGTGTGTAAATAATAAACGTTATTACAATAAATTGTCTTTCTACTATGATATTATGTTTGTATGCATGTGTATATATATATAATTTTTTTCTTTCTTTTTTCTTTTGTTCTATATAGATCGCATAATATGTACATAAAAATTAATGTACGCATTGTTTTTTATTCGTTACGCTGTAATTTTTTTTTTTTCGTAGACGAACTTTCAAATCACTGGCAGATAAGTGTACGCGAATACACAAAGAAGACAGAACCACTAGCATCGATCGATATTTTGTTTTTTTCTTATTTTTAACATTACTTCCCTTATTTTTATATTGTGTTAATTTTGTTTATAATATATATATATATATGTCTTAAAAATTTTATCTCATATCCACATATGTGCTTTATTTCTCTCTCTCTCTTTCTCTCCCTTTCTTATACTTTGTTTTTTTTTTTATTTATTATTAGTTATCTTATTTTTTCGTAATTTTCATCCCTAGCACTGTACTGACATATTTTTTTTCATTTTTTTTTTTTTATTTATTTATTTGTTTCATATCTCATTTATTATCATATCATCAAACATACGAACTCATAAAAATACAAGGATATCATCGACTATTTCTCTGCGTAAAACTATCTTACGTTATTATTATTTACGTCCTATATTTAGTTTTCCGTTTATTTCATGTAGGCTTATATACGTGTTGTGTGTTTATATGTAATGTGTATTGTGTACGTGTATGTACGTGTTTATTTTTAATGTGTTTTTTCGTGTGCGTAGAACGTGCGTTGCTTATGCGGCTACGCTCGTGAGGGTCGTGTAACACGATGCGCATGTGAACTCTCGCGTTTTAATGTATATGTAATATATATTGTATATACACATATATGTATATATACACACACACATATATATATACATAATATATACATATACATTAATATGTTATAGGTATTTTTATATATATATATAGTTTCGTAAAAAGAGATTCGATCGACGAAAATGATCTCTCATCTTTCAATCTCAATGAATATTAATTATAATAATTATTCATAAATTAGACCGATCGGTGTGATTATCGTTAAAATCAATCATTGTTTTTATGTAATATCTATATATATATCATAGTATTTAGCCCATTTTTCATTAAATTTTTCGTTAGATAAATGCAGCAACCGCCAATGCTCGTTAATGTTTGATTGTTGGTTATTCCTTATTGTTTTAATGTTTTTTTTGTTTCATTCATTTTTCATTTAACAGCTTTCATCTATCATCTTTTTCATTTTTCCAGTTTCTCGAGTATCATTCTCATTTAGTTTTCAACATTTAATCGTCATTTACTTATAACGAGAAAAATACGTTTATGAGAAATATTCCGTCTATTTAATATATTGTTTGTTATTGTTGGTTGTTTTTTATTTATGCGCAATCAACTCCCCCGAATTGAATTGAAGAATAATCGAGAATAAAGGAGATTTTTGTCGAGGTTTAGTTATTTCTGTTTCCTCCAAGACATATTATTATTCTCTCCTTCTTCTCTTATTCTTTTTTTTCACTCGAATCCCTTTTTCGTGTAAGTTACTTAAAAATTACTGTTAAAAATATGTTAGTCGTATCTACTTAAATCTATTATACAATGAATGTTCTAATTCGTACAATATAGGATAGTTACGGCCCTTCGAAGAAAAAAAAGAAACGAAAAAACACCCCACTTTCTTTCTCTTTTCCTAAGGTTTCCTCGTTGGAGGTGTAATAGTGTTTCTAGGAAACTTACGATACAATATATATCGTTTACAATATTATATATAATTATAATAATAAGAATAATAAGAAGAATAATCTATACGCCTTTTCAAACAAACAAGTTTTACAATGGAGGGGGGAGGGTGATTTGTTTTTTTTTCGTTTAAATTAGAATAGTAATTATTTCTTAATATAAACTAATTAATTTATACGTTACATTTTAACATACATATTAATATATATGTTTGTGTAATATTTAAAACAGCCCTGCAATATAAGTGGTGTGATTTTTTCTTTCTTTTCTTTCTTTTTCTTTTTTTTTTCTCATCATTCCTTTCATCGGGCGAAACAACTAACGTTTCCCACCGAACGAATCGGCAAATTAACAAATTGCTAATCTACAGTTATAAAATTAAATGTAATTTACGCAGCGTGCATTTTAAACAACGCATTATACAAACATCATAGATACTTATTTATTTGTTTATTAATTTTTTTTATCCTTTTCTTCTAAAACTATCCAACGAACTATTATTTAATAAACGAAGTTACTTATATCTTATTATCATAAGAGAAACAAAAATTCAAGGAAGAAGAATTAATGATATATTTAAGAACAAATAATAGCTAGATTATATTAATAATAATAATAATAATAATAATAATAATAATAATAATAATAATGAAGTTAAGAAAAGATAATTATTATTTCTTAACGACGAGTCGGGTATAGGCGTAATCATTTTCGTTGTCGCTCGTCCCTTATTAGCATTAGTAATATTATTTATAATTAACACCATCGATTATTATATTAAAAATCATTTCTTTCCTTCTTCATTTTTTTTCCTATTTTTTTTTCTTTTTTTTCAATTCTTCATTTTACCCTTTCTTTCTTTCTTTCTTTCTAAAAAACGACTAATCCAAAAAGGCAAGTTTTGCACATTATACGAGGCGACACGTTGTGTTGTTATAGTTGTTTTTAATAGGCCAGACTATATATACGACGCGCTTCTTCTTCCATTTTTTTCCTTTTCTCTTTATTTTCATTCTTTTTTTCTTTTTTTTTTTCTTCATCTTGTACTAATTTTTCCCATCATCACCATCATCATCATCATCATCACACCGATAAAAATCGTGAAGATAAAAAATTTCATAAAATTTCGACAGATATTAAAATAGAGTTAATAATATCAAAAAACGGACAAAAAAAATTACAAAAATAATAATATAATAATAATAATAATAATAATAATAATAATAATAATAATAATTCCAAAAAAAAACAAAAATATTGCAACAATCGAACACGTTAAAAACAAGAGATTTTTCTATTCTTTCTATCTTTCTTTCTTTTTCCTATCTTCTTTTCTCTATTTAATATATATATATATAGTACGTGTCCTCGAAAACTCCCTGACGCTATTTAATCATTATTAATCTATAAAAACAGAACGAGGGAATCTTAAAACGATGATGTAACATAGATAATGTCTCTGTAATAAAATAATTAATAAACGCGAAATATTTCAATAATGACCATATCCATCACTATGTTTTTTTTCTTTTTTTTTTTTAATACTTCACTTTCTAACATTATCATTACTATTATTACCGTTATGATATAACTTACAATACGTTTAATTAAAATAAGCTTAAAATGAAATATACATGTATAAAATACAGATTACAATTAGGGACGAAGTAAAGAAGAAAAAAAAACATTTATAATAATATTAATAATAATAATAATAATAATAATAATAATAAAGAGAAAACACTAAGAAACAAAATAAAACAAACAAACAAACAAGATAATTAATTCGTTTAAGAATTAAGAATTAAAAATAAAAAATAAAAAATAAAAAATAAAATACTCGATAAAATTAGATAAAATAAAATCACGATTATTAGAGGCGATTAACTTCGGTTTCATTCAAGAATCCTACTATCCCTCCCTCCCTCCCTCCCTCCAACCCTCCATCTCTCTCTCTATCTCGCGAAGCATATTTTTTTATATTTTTAATTATATTTTTTTCCTTTTTTCTTTTTTTTTTTACATATTTTTTTTTCTTTTCATGTTTTTTCTTTTCTCCTCTCGTTATCATTTGAACGAATTTAAAAGGAGAGCGGGGGGCAAGTCGTCCGGCAGATATTGGATTTAGGGTAGAAACACACGATGATATCGGAACGATTAAAACCGTAAGCCACGTTCCCCGCGCGGCTATAATTAATTATTACCGAATCACGCGGATCAACTAATTAAATTCACCACCAACTCGACAACTTTTTAAAACACACACGCATACAAATTTAACGCAGGAGTATATAATCGTCGTCTTGCGATTATCCCCGTTTACTTATTTTTTTTTTTTTTTCTCTATCTTTCATTCTAATTCGTCTTACGTTTAAAAAAAAACGCTCAAACGAGGAATCGGGTCAATAAGGCACTGTTCACCGACAATGTCTGACTAGAAAATGAATCTATTTTCGGAACTTTATCATTGTATTATAGCGTGTCTCATCTCTTCCGAAGTTTCGCGTTTTCTTGACCGAAATATTCCCTCTTTCTCTCTTTCTCTCTCTCTCTCTCTCTCTCTCGAAAAATGACATAAAATATTAACGATTTTAGAAAGATTGATGTTTAGTCTAGGAGTGATTCGTCTTGTTACAAATAATCGAAAAATTGCACTTACTTAGGCTCGAGAGTTAATTACAAGAAACTAATTTATTTTTAAGGAATCAATTAGATAACAAGAGAGATAAGGAGAAAAAAGGAAAGAGAAGAAATAGGCCCAGAAAAGAACACGACCTCTTATTACCGAGATGAGCTAAGGTGCTTTAAAAGCGACGTTTTTTACGAAGTCTTCATCTTCTTGTAGGGTTGCATGATCACACCGGAGCTGACCGGTATGGCGACCTGCGGTTGCGCCGCTATCGTCGCGGGATTGGGGATTTGCGGTAACTGAGGTACGGTAGGTACACCTGCAGCGGCTGCAACGCCAGCAGGTACACCAGCCATACCAGGTAAAACGGCGTACGGATTCTGGACGTAGGGAGATGTCTGAACAGCGGCTGCGGTCGCACCAGGGACACCGGGTATCGATGCTTGGACGTAAGGGTTTGGTAGGATCTGTTGTCTGATCAGGGAGTAAGGATTAATAGGTGTGGCGGTTGGTTGAGGTCTAGAGTATGCTAGTATTCCAGCTGAAAGTGGCGACGTCAGCGCACCGGGGATACCAGCCAGTCCAGGGATCACAGATCTCGGTGTTCCGGTATTTCCGGACAATGCGCTAGCCTGTAAAGCAGATCCAGGCCCAGCCGCAGCTGCAGCTGCCGCGGCACTAGCTGGATTAACCAAGGTCTGTTTGTTCAATGCTACTCCAGTGTAGTTCAGTGCTGTCAATTGGCTAATACCGTAAGACTGCGAAGCCTGAGACAATTTTATTGCTTTAGCGTAATTCTTCTGGGCTACCTCCTTGGCAAGAGCAGCAGCGTCGAGATGCGTAGGTAATCCAGACATACCGAGCGAATTCAACATGTTTAAATTTGCCATATTAGCTACCGAGTAATTGCTCATGGAAGATAGGTTAGACATCGAAGATGCGTTTGCCATGCTGACCATGTTGGCCATCGAAGCCATGTTAACGACACCCGGCATTGATGTTAATCCGGCCATTGATGTTAACGGGCTCATCGAAGGCGGTACCGCCGATAAAGCCAATTGATTCATTTGCTGTTGATGATGTTGTTGAAGTTGTTGTTGAGCGTGTTGCTGAGCATGTTGTTGCTGTTGGTGCTGTTGATGCGCCTGCTGCTGAGCAGCTTGTTGAGCCTGATGTTGAGCAACAGCTTGTTGCTGCGCTTGCTGTTGAGCCTGTTGCTGCTGTTGTTGTTGCTGCTGTTGTTGTTGCTGCTGTTGCTGTTGTTGCTGTTGTTGTTGCTGCTGTTGCTGTTGGTGTTGATGTTGCGCTTGTTGTTGAGCTTGCTGCTGAATCGCCGGACTCGAGTGATTCAATTCGGGGGAGTTACGCGCATTTTCATTATCATGATTTTGGGCATTAACGAGGGCCTGTTTGTTACCGGCGTTACTAGCACTACTATTATTGTCGCCGGTTGTAGGCGGCGGCGGCGGCGGATTGTTGCACGGATCCATGAGGACGCTATTGTTGGCGTCGGCGCAGTTACCGACAGAGACGCCGCCGGTTCCCTGGGAGGAAGAGGAGGACTGCACCACCGCGTGGTGGTGGTGGTGGTGGTGGTTGCTTTGCACGTTCGGGGGTTGCATGACCGAATGGTTAGAGGTTTGGGTAGGTAGGGGTGGTGTTCCAGTGTACTCACATGACACAGGCACGAAGGGCTGCTGCAGCTGCATTAAGGTCGTCGCACCGGTCGGCTGATAGACCGGCATACCGGACTTGTCGGCCGCCGGTCGTTTATACGGAACCATTCCTGGGAAGGCCTGAGAACACAAATTAAAAAAACAAAATAACGATTAGTATTGCTTGATACTTGGAATGAGCCCCGACGTCCTCCTCTCGAGGGTTGGGAACCTTCCGTCGAGAGAGATCGTCCGCGTCTCTTCACCGAAACCACTGGTGGTCTCCGTGTTTAGATTTCTCTTTTTTTGTTTTCTTTTTCTTTTTTTAAACGTCCTTGCGCTTCTTTTTCCTTGTCCCAAGTTTTTCTCTCCTTCCTGTTTTTCCATTCAGGAGCAGAGTAGGTCTATCGTATTGAACTTTTTATTTTTATTTTTTGCACTTTCTCGCGTCTTTTCTCGTTGATAATCTAAAAATCTATCTACTATTTTCGATGTACGAGGTAAGACGCGAGAGAATATTTTGGCCAATCACGTATAAAGATAATCGATATATATTCAAAGTTATTAAAATATTATTATTATTGCTACTATTATTAATAATAGAAAAAAAGAAAAACAATGACAGAGTCGTGAACGCGGGTTATGATTGCATTGCTTAGTTCTTCCACTTACAAAGTTCTCGTAGTAGAACGACCCAACAGACTTCATGTCCATCTGCAACAAAGACAGGATCGGTATCAACTAATTTCAAGGATTAGGACACACAGGGGGCGACGCATCTTCGGCGTTATTGAATTGTTCTTTTTTTGTTTTATTCTTTTTTTTTCTTTTCGAATGGAAACAAGGGACATCGAAAGAGTTGGAAAAGATCTCGAATCATATATATATCGACACGATGGGTTAATATTAATTATTATTATTATTATTTTTTTATTTTTTTCTTTAAAAGGGATAAAAGGTTTCACGGGGAAATTAATTTTTGGTTAGATCAAGGGGAGGTTTTGGTGGTTATTGGTGGTAACTTTTTTTTTTGTTATCTTTTTTTTTTCTTTTCTCTTTTTTTTTTCTTTTCTCTTTTTTTTTTGTTCAACAATATGGACGGGTTTTTTAATCGAGCTGCTGTCGTGTGTGTAAAAGTTGTGCCGATGACGCAGCTTGCGGCGACGTTCCCAAACGACGAGACGTTTCGTTGCCCTGGATAATGCTGCAAAATGCTTTTCCCCATTTTCTATTTTTTTGTTCTTTTCTTTCTTTCTTTCTTTCAACTACTCGGAGCATGTCAGAAAGACCAGCCAACGGCATATGTGAGATCGAGGACTGTCAAAAGGTTTCTCTACTAGCTCATTTCATAAACGATACACGGTGGTCGTATATAAAAGAAGTGTTGTACATTTTAGCCTGCGTTGCTTCAACAATCAAATCTCAAATATATATACGAGTAAAAAATTAGATGTATTAAATTAAAGTATACATAAATATTATTCAACACATACTCCTCCTCCAGTAATTTTTTTCACCGCCATTCACAAAATGCCATTTCTTTCCAATAAAGAAAATCTATTCTTTATTGGAATTATCTCTGTTTGGTATAAAAATTAAAATAGAATTTATTTAGAATTAAAATAACAAGAATGAATTATTTTCTTTAATATACAAATGACGAATTTTGAGTCATTTGGTTATCGATGATTATTTGTAAAATGACGACGACGAATGTGTTAAATATTTATATTATTGGTATAATGTGCTTTGAGAATTCAATAATATTAATACGTCCACCGTAATCGTTATCTTTTGGAATAGTGATATCGGCTTAACTGTCAGGTTTTTTTAATCGATAAAATAAAAGCGTATCTAACGACACGACGATACGAGAAACGAAAGGAGTCAACCATGTTTGTCTACCTTCTCTTGAGCTAATATCGATATGACAAGCTACATTTTTCTTTTCTTTCCCGCGCCAGAGAGAGAGAGAGATAGAAAGAGAAAGAGAGATGGATATAGAAGTAAAGAGAGAGAGAGAGAGAAGGAGAGAGGGGGTGGAGTAGAAAAAGAAAAAAAAACGATCGATGGAGATATAAAACTAAAATATATACAATCAAATCCGAGATAACGTAGTGCCGTAGCTAGCGTGAGTTTAATAAAAGAATAAAAAAATAAAAAAAGAGAAAAAGACATTACGAAAAATGAAAATACTATGAAAATGTAATAAAAAAGACTTTTCAAAAGAGAAATCGCGTAAGCGGGAGGAGAACGTGAATACACAAAGAGTTAACCGGTGTTTGCGGCTGAATCAAGCAAAATCAAATGTTGTGAAGAAGATAGAGAAAGAGAGAGAGAAAGAGAAAGAGAGAGAAAGTATGACGATTTAGTTGAAAGCTGGCTCGATAAAAATGTAAAAGCTCAGAAGCCGATAGTTAGGTGGATTTTCTTTGGATAGTTTTATTCATTCTTTTCCTTTTGTTTTTCACGTTAACTTTTTTTGTGAATGAAAGGGATTTTTTTTTAATGTGTTCATGGTTGGAAGTAACATAAAGTATGTACGAAAAGATAAAGAAAGAATTTTATATACGTAAATTATTTTATAACGAAACAATATGATAATTTAAAGAAAAACTGATCAAATTTTGTCAATCGAAAGAAAACAGAAAGGAAAAGTTAATTTTTGTTCTCTCTTGGATACTTATTCTAATTTATTATTATTATAATGAATTTTTATATTATTTGAATTGTAATAATAAAATATAAATATATAGAGAGAAAGAAAGAAGAGAATGTGACGTATGTGAATAATATACATACATATATGTAAAAAAATAGCAAGAGAGAGAGAGAGAAAGAGTGAAAGATAAATTAAAATAAAAATTTCAAGTATATAAGAGAAATATACACAAAAAATATAATAATAAATAGCAAGAGAGGTAATATGTGTACGTAAGCTGGCTACAGTGCTCTTTGGCAAATTCGATGGTGACTCGAAAAAAGTAAAACTCTTGCATGTAAGAAGGATAGTCGGTTTAGTTCATCAAAGGGATAATTAAGAAAATAAATAAAACGTTTAGGATAAGAGAGTATAACAAAAAAAACAAAGAAAACAAAATTAGACAAAAATAAGCCTTTAGAGAAACAGTCTGCAACGTTGTATAATAATTAAATAAATAAATGAATAAATAAAAATAAAAAGTTAAAAAAAAATTCTCGAATAAAATAGAAAGAGGTAAAAGATAAAGAGTCACGATTCGAAGTAATTGAATGAATAGATAAATAATAAAAAAAAAAAATATCTCTGATAGAAAGAGAAATTTAGAAAGAGTGAGAGAGGGAGAGGAAGGAACACAGATAGAGAGAAAGAGAAAGGAGAGAAACTGCAAAGAATCTTGAGCCGTGAAGTATAATATAGTGGATTTGGTTCGAAAGGGGATCGAAGAATCTCGGTCATATTCGTCCAGAGCATATTCTCTCGAGGGGATGACGTTTGACACCATCACCTCGGTAGTCGCTTAAAGCACAACATGCATCATCGGCGCAAGCTCAAAATTTACACATATCTCTAAAGCTCCGTAGAAACAGTAAAATGTACACGCGACCACCCTCTTCTGTGGTCTCTTTTTTCCTTTTCTTTTTTTCCATTTCATTTCATTTTATTTCATTTCTTTTCTTTTCTTTCTTTTCATTTCTTTAAGTTCGTACACGTATATGTAAAAGTATGCCATAGCGAGATTAATATTGTTTCATAAGCTATAGTTTTTAAATATTTTGTTTATTTACGATACGAAGAGATGAAGAAAGAATAAAATCTCGTGTACGAGGTCCTGATGTACGGAGATTAGAAAAAAGGAGTCGACGATATTTGTCATAGGTGGTTTGCGTTTCGAAACACGTGGCATAATACGATATTTTTGTTTTCTACTTTTTAATTAATGTAACTTAGTGTTTTTATTTAGAAACAAAAAAGTATAATTGCAATAGGAATGTATTTAGTGCTTCGAAGCGTAAGACATTATTAGCAATTGAATATATTACGATCGAGTGTGTCAAATAATATTTAGGCTTTTACTATCTCGATCGTTTAAATAGTCATTTTCAATTGCAAGACAAAAGTATCGTCGATACGGGGCTGGTTAGGTTTTAGATCATGTATAAATTTGTCGTTAGCCACGAAAGAAACGAATATGTATGTGTGTCGTATGTACTATAGATATATATACATAAATTAGGTTTTTTTTCTTTCTAAAGATAAAAGATCTACGTTAGATGATCATATAAAAAGAAGATTATACTTTAAAGTAAGAATTTGTCGAACGTGATCTTGCGTGGCCGACGACCAGAGGAGATCCTTTTTTTTATTCGTATCCGGCTCTCGTATCTCGTGTTTTAAAGCGAAGCACGCTTTTCTGCTGCACATGCAGTAAGTGGAAAGAAAAATATCTATGTGTATGTATATATATACGTCTCCGTGAAAATCACGGTATAGAGAGGCGGAACACGAAAATGGATTCCTTCCAAAAAAAAAAAATAAAATAATAATAATAATAATAATAATAAAAATATAGAAGGAACAAAATGTAATATAAGTAAAAAAAATAAAAATTCAAATAATAATAATAATAATTAATAAATAAATAAATAAATAAAATAATTAAATAATAGACAATACTAAAGCGATCTATAAATACATTACGAGGCGTAAGCTCTGATATATACGAACAACATTGCAACGACAGGAGAAAAGCAATATATACATATATATATTTATATTTATATATATATGTATATATTAATATATGTGAAGTTTCAAATAAATATTTTCTCTCGATCGAAAATTTGATTTACGCGCGAAACGTTTCGTGAGAAATGAAATAAAGAAAAGAATAGAAATACAAAATACAGGGTAAGTAAAACTAAATGTGATTTGGGAAATAACAATAACAGTTTGATAGGTTCGAATTTGGATTATTTAGGATCAAAAGAAGAAGAAGAAGAAGAAAAAAAAGAAAAATAAATTTAATAAAAAAGTAAAGATAGTAAAGAGAGGAAGCGAGGGTGGAGGGGGGAGGTTACCACTCGTGAAGCTGGCATCGATAAAAAAATCTTTCGAATTATCGTGGTTTGGAAATTGATTTTTCCAGCGGGACTTTCTCTTTGTTACGTGAGACCAAAATGAAATGAAATGAAATGAAATAAAATAAATAAAAAAAAAAAAAGATGGAAAAATGAGAGTGAGAGAGAAAGTGAGAAAGAAAGAGAGAGAGAGAGACAGAAAGTGAGAAACGGAGAGAGAGAGAGAGAGAGAGTGAGAGAGAGTGAGAGACAAAAAATAATATATATAATACGAAAAAGAAACAGGAGCTAGAGCTCTAAGCGCGCTCGGCAGTGTATTCACAATCGCAATAACTATATTCATAACTTAAAGTATACGACTACGTGGAAGCTTTCGCGAAATGGCCTCGACTTTACTTCGATCGTTGTATTTTTTTTACCAACAAACTTTACTGTGTGTCTCTATGGGAGAGTAGATCCAATAAAATTCGCGTAATACTTTGGAAATACACGAAGTGAGAGAAAGAAAGAAAGAAATAACGCGTTCGATAGAAACACACATATCTTCGTAAAGCTCAAGTGATTGCATATATTTTTGTTTTATTTATATATCCAATAGGAAATATTTAACGATTTTGTTCTTTACCAAAAGAAAGAAACAACAAATAAATAAAAAATGTTTTGTGTTATATTGAAAGATAAATTTATATAATTACCACTACTATGTTTAAATTAAATCAATAATTAATTATCGAGATTTTTTATATTAAATGATGTTTAACGATTAATGAAATATCATTTGAAAAAATATGAAATAAGATTTTGATCGTTAGGAAGTAATATAATCGAGGCCATTTTAACGAAAAATCCAACTACGAAAAAGGAAAGTGTACTTCATGCATAAGCCGTGGTACCATTAGCAGATCATCATTGGAGTCGCGCATCCGCTTCTTTCCGAGCTCGATGCTCGCCATTGTTGTTCCTTGAAGTCCACCGGAAATCGCAGTTACTGGTACTCCTGACATTCCACCAGCTAGGGCGCCCATTCCTGCCATGCTCGTAGGCATCGTTGCCGTCTGATTTTTTATTGCATTTTAATTTTATTTTTATTTTTTTTTTTTTAACGCGTGCGAGTACAAGTTTTTATGCGCAGAGGTATATATTATTATGTTTTTTTTTAGTTAATATATATATATATATTTTTTTTTTCCCCCATTCAAATATATTTATTTTTCGTTCGATTCCGTGTCATTTTTTCCATATTCGTACGTGCGTGAGTGCGTAGAATTTTATTTTATTTTATTTTTTTTTGTTTTTGTCGAGGTTCACACGCGCGTTCGTACGTTCGTTTTCATAGGATCGTTCAGCATTCATCATGTACCAGTAATATTTCACGTTAGCATCCATGGTTTTCGATGTGCATCGACCACATATCCGTTAATCCATCCGGTGTCCACCATAACATCACAGCCCGAGACATTTTTTGGCATCGTTGACACGTGTCATTTTTTTTTTTTAGACACACACACATAAACACATCCATACATGTATATAATATTTATATATATATATTTGTGCGTGAATTTTTGGTTTTACGTTTTAGTTTTAGATATCGAACGATCGAATTTCATCCCCCAATGATCATCGTTCACGTTGTCGTAATCGTAGTTATAAGTTGGTCGGTTGAAATTGATGTATATATATATATATATATATATATATATTTTTTTTTTTAGTTTTTTTTTGTTGGTACACAGAGAGAAGATGATGGGCGATCGATGAGATGGTTGAATTTGGTCGTTATAGTTGTTGGCATCCATTGTTCGTTGTTGGTTGGTTGGTTGGTTGGTCGGTTGGTTGGTTGTTGTTGGCATATTTTGTTCGATTTTCAGGTTTTACGTTCGGTTGGTAATATTTCGCAGGCGTTAATTGGCAGGTAGCGAAGCGCACGAAGGTTTTTCAGCAAGCATGAAGAAGCATCGTCAGGCGAGAGGGCAAGATAAAAATCAAAAAAAGAAAAACAGACCAGTTGAGGCTAAAGGCAAGTAACGACAGTCGCGATATGATAAAAAAATGTGTTTATAAAATTTATATATATATATATATATAATATAATATATATGCATATAGAGATAAAAAAAAATTAGAAATATAATAAAATATCTATAGATAAATATGTATAATATAATATAATATATATATATATTTATACGGGTAAATAATAATCTTAGAAATAATTAATCAAACCCAGAGTTGTATATTATCGTGTAATTAAACAACAGTCTATGATATTATAATTATTATTATCATTATTATAATAATACACACCATCCGGGGATCATCGTATAGTTCGCGGCTAGAGAAATTTACGACTTACGATATTTTCTCTTGCGAATGCGAGAGCGCGTAAGTAGATACTCGGAGTCTAATATAATATAATACATAAGAGATAAATAAGATAAGTTAAATGATATCAAATGCAAACTATGTGAATCTCGCGTTATAATATCATCTTCTCATTTGGTTGGTTGTATGTATACCGATAAACTCATCGAGAATCGTTTGTCTTACGCGCGATCGCATAGAAATAATATATAATATATAATATATAAATATGCATATATCAATTTTTGATACCAAATTAACGAAGAAGTAGGAGGTGCTTCGATACGTTATACGACTCGTAAAAAAAGAAAAAAGAAAACTAAAAAAAAAAAGAAAAAATCATTAATAATTAATCATTGTACTAAGATTTTATAAATATTTTACATTACCGAAAAAAACAAATCAATTATTAACGAGATTTATGATTTTTGATTAATAATAATCGATAATTCTAGCGTTCAACGATATCATTAACGATATTATTACATAATTTTCTTTTTTTTTTTTTTTGAATAAAATAGCGTGACGATGAAAGAAAAATGATGAAGTAGAAGAAAAAATATTGGAAAACGGATGTGTGTGTGTGGATTAGGCGTGCACGCGCGTGTTTCATGTAAGTAATGTATGTAATTAAAAATGTAAAATATATATATATAATAATAATAATAATAAATGGCCGGACGTGGGGGAAAAAAAAGAATTCAAGATGAAAGAATATACCAATTAAATAAAATATATACAAGATAATGGAAACAAATTAAATAGATTAAGAAAAAAAGATAAAATATTGACAGGATCCATTATCGTCCATCGACATCGGTATTCCGTTATATCGGCTGGCTTTTCTGACTCCTGTAACACCTGTAATAATTGTCTCGCTCGTTGGCGAAAATGATTATTAGTTTTCATTAATAATAATAATAATTATTATAAAAGAAATAGATATGTATATATATATATGTATGTAGAGAAATAAATTAGGTTTGGTTAGATGGTCGTTTAATTTTTCAACGACGACACTCGCCTATGTTCGTTCTCTTTTCCTGTTTTTGTTCTCTTTCTTACTTTTCTCTCTCTCTTTCTTTCTTTCTTTCTCTCTCTCTTTCTCACACACATACACACATATACATACACTCTTACTTTCTCACACTCATACAAACTCTATCGCTTTTTCTTCGTATTTATCTTTCCTTTCAATTCCAACTCCTTTTAACTCGGATTTAGTTCTAGTAACTTTTAAAGACATTTTTAAATACTCAAAATTACTAGATTAAATAAGAGAATGAACATTAAAAGAAAAATATTTGTTATACGTTTCACTTTATGTATATAAATATATATATGTAAGTAAATATATATACGAAGAACAGAGAGTAGCGAATATATGGTGGACGGTGACGTCTCGTTAGTTCACACAGAATAGGTACCTGAAAAACTATAATGAGAAAAGGAAGAAAAAAAAAACAATAACAAGAAAGCACATACATACATACACATAAAATCATACGCTCGTTTTACACCATCTCTCGTGAATATCCAAGTGTACGGCATTTATTTTCCGTCTTGTCGTAGATTTATCCTCGTTCGAATCCTCCTTTAGATATATATGTGTGTATGTGTGTGT